>RJWM01020629.1:0-36830 GCA_004363535.1 Dasyprocta punctata | reverse complement strand
TTAATCTCAGCACTCAGGAGGCTGAGGTAGGAGGAGCATTATGAGTCCAAGGCCGGCTTGGGCTACAACGAAAGCACAAGGCTGACCTGAGCTACATAGTGCAACCCTGCCTCAATAAACTAGGGCTGGGAGTTTGGCTCAGTGGCTTAAGCACCTGTCTGGCAGGCACGAAGTTGTGAGTTCAATCCCCAGTGCCACAAAAAAAAAAAAAAAAAGCATTTCCACTTTTCTGTATTTTCTGCATTTTAGGGGAAGAGTAGTATATTATTTTTTGAAATTTGAAAAACTACATTTACATTGAAAAAGAGTCTAGCAGAGGGAAAAAGGCTCCTACACAAATAATTTACATCTCAAGATGAACATCAGGTCCTTCCAGGAGAAAGAGGCAAAAACACTCAGGAGTCAGAGGAACAGACGCTACTTCTGCTCACAGGAAAAATGCGGAGGAGCTAGAAGGGATGCATATGAGTTCGACAAAGCAATGACGTAAAAGAAGGATGGGAGTCCGGGCAGAGGGGTTAGGAGGAAGGCGTCGGGGCAGGTGAAACTGGGGAGTGAGCTTTTGTACACAGGCTCAGGGCTGCAATGGGTTTCTTCGGTGCTGTTCTAGGGTCGGTCTGGGAGCCGCTCAACTGGGGCCCCAGCAGACCCCAACCTAGGGGCACAGAGGGGCAAGAGCCTGATTCAAGGGCACAGAGAGTCCCATGAGGTTTGGATCTGCAATGGCCCTTGGAGGGTTCCGAGGTGGGGATTTTGGAAGGAGACTGGATCATGAGGGCTCTATCAGTGGATCTGGCCACGGATGGGTCCTTAACCTGACAGCATTATTGGCAGGTGAAGGAAATTTAGGAGGTGGGGTCTGTCTGAAGGGAGTGGTCTCAGGGCTGTACCCCTGGGAATCATGTCGTGTGCCCAGCCCCTTCTTAGCTGCCCATCTGTCTCTTTCTCTCCCTCCTGGCTGCCTTAGGTAAGCAGCTCTGCTCCGCCCCACAGCCCAGAGCCAGGTGATCCCGGATTGAAAGCAGGAGCCAAAATAAACTTTCCTCCTTAAATTCTTCTCAGGCAACGCAAAACTGACTCACACACCCTCCTTCCCCATCCCTCCCCCCAGGCGATGCCAGCTGTCCCTGGGTGCAGGGCCAGGATGGCCAAAGACAGCGTTCAGAGAAGAGGCTGTAGGGGCACTGGGCACCTCCAACCCAGCCCCCAAGGAGGGCCAAGGCGAGAGCTGGGTCTGCAGGAAAGACAGGCAGGAAGCCAGCAGAGGGAAAGCAGGACTGGGACCCAGACGATGGGACAGCTGCGGCCAGAGGAAAGGAAGGGGGAGAAGGTGGGGGCCTTGGAGGAAGGGAGAGACTGGGGGAGACTCAGAGCAGGCTCACCCCACACTTGTGCAGGTACTCCGGGCTGTTGGCCCCAGCTCTCTCCCCACGTGCTGGGCCCCTCTCTGGGCACAGGGGTCTGGGGCACCAATGGTGTGCACACAGTCTGCTCTCAGCACGTCTGCCTTCTGTACAGAGGAGGAGTTTCACCACTCCTGGGCTTACAGAGCTCCCCTCCTGGCCGGGCTGCATCCTAAGCTTGGGGCAGGCTCCCATGACATCCTGTCGCTGTCCCTCACCATCCTGCCCGTAGCTAAGCTCTGTCCCTGTGCAAAGTAGGGGCTGAGCTGTGTCCACTGGAGGAAGATCGGCATCCTCTCATGTGTCCCGACTGTGCGACCCTGAGCAGATGCCCTCCCCCCACCGACCTGTCCCTCAGAGCTTGCAACACCTCCCGCTGCATCCAGCACCAGCTGTCATAGAGATCTGGGGCCAATGTCGTCCCGACCACATCCTGTTTGACTCAGCAGAGTGTGAACACCTCAGCCTGGGAGAGGCGTATCCGGTGACGGATCAGATAAAGGTCCTGGACACAGAAGACGGTGAGGGACAGGAAATGAATGCCCCTGGCCTCTCTGCACACACCTTTGTCCCGACACCATGACACCGGCACCCAGGACCCCTGAGTCTGGGTTGATGGGTAGGGAACTCTGAAGGGTCAAGTTTAGAGAGATGGGAGAAACTGAGGCACACACCCAGGGCTGGGAAGAGCCTGCAAAGGCCCATGAGTCCCTACCTGCTCCAGTGCAGTGATAGCTGAAGCTATGGGAAACGCAGAGTAAAGCATGAGAGCACTGGTCTCCACACCCTTCTGCACCCAAGCCCAGTCTTCCCTCCGTATCCACTGAACATCAGAAGAGCCTCATTCCCAAAGGAAAACCAAAAGAATTGAAAGCAAGGATTTAAAGATCTGTGTGCACGCCTGAGCTAGAGCAGCAGTCTTGGCAACAGCCGAACGCTGGAAGCAACCCAGGTGTCCATCAGAGGATGTGGATAGGAAAGTGTGCACCGCACACACAACCCAGCACACCCCCGTCGTGGGAAGGAAGGAAGTTCTGAACTGGGGGCATCATGCCGAGGGGAAAACCCAGACACAACAGGACAGATATTGCATGATGCCACTTCCATGATGCCCCAGAGTCATCGAACTCAGAAAGATGGGAAGGACGACAGGGTTGTCAGGGCCTGGGGGACAGAGTTTCTGTCTGGGATGTGGAACGTTCTGGGGATGGAGAATAAGGATGATGGCACAACACTGTGAACGTGCTTACCAGGTACTCACTTCAAAACAGCTCAGATGGTCAGTTTTATGTGAAGCACAGTCACAATTACAAATAGTAATAATAAGGTAAATCAAAAACAAGACTGTTCAGGCTGCTTAGGCCAAAGAACGCTTACTGAACATTTATGGAATTCTGACTCCAAGCCCAGAAATGAACTCAACTTTTAAGGGGCAGAGAACCCTTGACATGGCCCTGTGGGGCTCACGGGAGGGGCAAACACACCTTTGAGAAGGGCCACAGTATTGCTCAGCCCTGGGGGCCCCAAGAAGGTCCCATGTCCCCATGGCATGGCACCACCTTCCTTGCAAGCTCTCCACACCACACAACCCCAAGTTTGAGCTCGACAAGAGCGCTACTCGGCTGCTCACCGGCCTCCCCTGAAACAGAGTTGTGTGCAGGTGTCACCTGGGGCCCTCAGCCATACAATCCTAGCGCATTCCCCACTGGGGAGGCAGGGGAGGAGAATGAAGGCCAAGCACAGTCAACACAAGAGGACCCTCCGGTGCAAACCACAGCGGGATACAGATCCTTTCCTCCCAGGCACCTGCAGCTCCTCTTGAGCAGGGCCTGCCTCCCGTAAGGCCAGCCGCTAGCCCAGGAGTTTCTAGACCAGGGGCCCACCTGCAGTGCTCAAGCCCAACACGTCCCATGCCCCCAGAGGGACCCACAACAGTTTCTATTTGTTTTTTTTTTGTTGTTGTTGTTGTTTGCTTGTTTGTTCGTTTGTTTTGCGGCACTGGGGATTGAACTCACAACCTCACACCTGCCAGGGCAGGCGCTTAAGCCACTGAGCCAAACTCCCGGCCCTGGTTTTTTGAGGCAGGGTCGCACTATGTAGCTCAGGCCAGCCTTGTGATCGCATTGTAGCCCAAGCCGGCCTCAAACTCACAAGGCTCCTCCTACCTCAGCCTCCCAAGTGCTGGGATTAGAGGCGTGTACCACCACGCCCAGCTAACAGTTCCTATTTGAAGCACCATTCTCACATCTTCCAGGCGCTCACTGCCCCAGGACCATACTTCAGGGGCCCAACCATGGCCCACACTAACAAAGGAGGCCCCTGGCAACCCAGACATTCTTGTCAAAGTCTCACTGATGTCCCACTGGCTGCATTTTGGTGTGGCACCCGAGGACAGGGAGCCAGTCACACCTCCCTAAGTCCTAGGCCATCACTCTATGAACTCAGGCCTTCCTCCCCCACCTGCATTCAGCTTCTTCCAGGACCCCACGGCAAAGCCCCACCCCCGACCCTGTGGCCTGGAGGGCCCTGCGCTCTGCCACTCACCCTCCTGGTTCCTGGGCAGGGTTTCAGCCACAGTCGGCTTGGTTTCCAGCCTGCTGTGCAGCTGGGACACTGGGGCAGGCTCAGAATTTTCCAGGGTCTGGGATGGGAGGGGACAGGCAGGTGCCTCAGCTGGCTTGGGCATCTGGATCTCAACCCTCTTTGGGGTTGCATCGATGGTAGGGGCAATGGGCACCTCAGGAACCTTGGAGGTGGGAGTCTCCATCCTGCGGTGAGCTGGCTCCTGAGGCTTGACGATGGTGATCTCCGTCCTCCGAGGGGTTGGCTCCGGCGTCTTGTGGCCCAACCCCTCAGCCCTCTTGAGCCCAAATCGTGCTGGGCCGGTGGCGCCTGAGGTCTCCACCTGCTTGGAGGAGATGTCAATGGACAGCTCCGTGCGCCGCGACACAGGCTCAGCCACCTTGGGCCCCGCAAGCTCGACCCTCCGCAGGGAGGGTTTGGGGGAACGCTGACTTAGGGAGTCTACATGACGGGCAGTGGGCTCTGAGTTCTTCACACCCAGCTCCTGGAATTTCTGGGTGGAGCTGGCCACGGTGGTGCGGAGCAATGGAGTCTGGACCCTCCGAGTTGGGGTGGAGTTGGGTGGCTCGACCTCCTCAACCTCGAAAGATCTCTTCAAGGCTGAAAGACAGAGAGGAGGGCGTGATGAGTGGTCAGCGGGGGACATGGAGTGTGTGCGGTTTGTGCTGAAGAGAATGGGAGGGTGATCAGGACACAAGAAAACCAGCAGGACCACTCTAAAGCACTTGCAGGGACCAATGGTTGGGAGGTCTAGAGGTCTGGATGAGAGAGACTGGACAGGAGAGTATGCTGGTGTCTCCCTTCCACCACGTCTATGGCACGGACTGTGTGTGGCTTCCCTCTGGACACATCTACAGAAGGACGTTCTGGCTCACAAGCATCCTTGGATTTGCTCTGCTGGCTTTCTTTCTAAACCTCGCCTTCCCCCATAGCAGACAGACACCCTCGACAGAAAGCACCATCGCTGCCAGGTGCAGGGCAGGACATGACAAGACAATAATGACCACAATTGTAACCACTGAGACCCTGAAGAAGGACACTGTATCAATAGTACCCCAACAGCTGACCCTGGGACTTCTGCTGGCAAAGTGTTGGGGTTACCAAGATGGATCACATTTACTCCTCCAACAACCTGTGACAAGAAGAATATTATTCCCTTGGTATACATGGGGAAACTGAGGCAGGGAGCACCCAAGCAATGTGCCTGGAAGAGTGCTGGTCTGTCTTTGAGGTCAAGACACCAGGCCCTGGCTTTGTCCAGCTCCCCAGCTCATCCACACTAGCTGAGCTCAGTTCTCCCCTCTGCCGCACATCTTCATGATGGTCGTGCAGGATGCTGACCACCTAACTCTCCCCGCCGTGGCCCAGTGTCCCTACCGGGTCATCCTGCCACCTCCATCCAGGTCTGCACCCTTCGAACAGCAGGACTGTGCTGAGGAAGCCACCACCCTCATGTTCCCACAGCCGCAAATGAGAACCACCTGCTGGGTCACACAGACCGGAGCCACGTGGTAGGAACATACTCCAGCTCCTTCCCAGAGCAGCCCAGTGCTTGCTGCCTCCCCCAGAGCCAGGGTCACCTCTACTATTTCCTCCCCTGCCCACAGCTCCTCCCTCCTGCCTTGTTTCCTCCAAACGCAAACACAGCTCTCACCTCCACTGTGTACAGCCATGTCCAGCACTTCCTTTAGAGGACCAGAGGCTGGTGAGTTGCAGACATGCAGGAGGCAAGAGGAGGGGAGAGGCAGAGGTCTGTGTCCATGACGCCTGCCCCCAGGGCACTCCTGGTTTCCCAGACATGGCCCTGGGTACCCCTCCTTCCTGGGGGACACACAATGGGTGGCTCAGCTCTACTGATCCAGAGGCCAGGCAGAGACAGCGTCAGCAGAGCAGCAAGTGTGGCCGGGTAGGGACCAGTGGATTCCAGGGAACAGGAAAGTCCCCAGGCACCTGCTCTCGGGGGCAGATGCTGCTCAGCCTTCCAGACCTGTAGGAACATGGCCATTCAGCCTCTCACTAAAGTCAAGGAATATGGATTTTCGTATGATACTGTACTTCTTGATTTTAAATGCTGGCACTAAACAAAACAACCCCCTCTCTTTTTGAGACAAGGTCTTGCATTATAGTTTGGGCTGGCCTTGAACTCACTATGTAGTCCAGCCTGGCCCTGAACTCACAGCAATCCTCCTGCCCCAGCCTCCCGAGTGCTGGCATTACAGGCGTGTGCCACTACGCCCTGCAACGAGCCGTCTTAAAACGCTGTACAGTGCAGCCCACCCAAATCACACCCCTGGGTGCCATTTGCCCAAGGTCCAGCCAGTGACCTGATGATATGCTGCAGGCAGGGTCCGGAGGCAGAGAGGCTAGCACTGCACTCCAGATCGCAACTCGGCAAAGTTCCCTCCACGCTGCACTGGTGACCTTGATGTGCCCTGCATGTAAACTGCCCAGGCTGATTCTAAGAAATCCAAGGGCTCTGGGAAAGGCCATTTGCGGACTCACACTGGCCAGCAGGTGCAAACCCCATGCTTGCAGCTTTGTCCCTAAGTGGTTCCATTAAGCAGCGTTATAACTCAGTGGTAGAACACATATCTGGCACACGTAAGACCCTGGGTTCAATCCCAGCATCACCACCAAAAACAGAAAGAAAGAAAGAAAGAAAGAAAGAAAGAAAGAAAGAAAGAAAGAAAGAAAGAAAGAAAGAAAGAAAGAAAGAAAAGAAAAGAAAGAAAGAGGTGTCCTTATAAGAGAAAGGCAGAGGGGTATTTGGAAGGCCCAGAAGAGAGGCCATGTGAAGATGGAGGCAGACTTAGGGTGCAGCCCCAGCCGAGGAAGCTGGGAGGCAGGAAGGAGGCTCCTCCTCCAGATCGCCTGGAGAAAGCGAGGTCCTGCGACATCTTACACTCCGCCCGCTGGTCCCCAGAACTCCGAGGGAATCAGTGTGTGTTGCTGAGCCACCCAATTCCTGTAACTTGTCACAGAGGACAATGACAGGACACTGACACGGAGGCCTCTGGGAAGATGATGCTCCGGGTGGCACAGCCATCAGGAGCCCTTGCTCTCTGTCCTCACCCACTCTCCACCCAGCCCCATTCCCACCCAACCATACTCAGCAGACCGTAACCTGGGCCGCAGAGAGGTGGCCCAGGGCCCCCCTGCAGCTGCCTCCCGGAGCCCCGAGGAAGGACAGCCACCCCCAAATACTTCAGATGGTAGAAGTCATCAGGGGACAGCACTGCATCGTTCTGGATTTACACTGAACATCTGGAGAGGGGACAAGATCATTGTCTAACAGGACACCCTGTGTGCAACTGTCTCCCACAGAGGGCTTCGTGAGGAGCAGCATCAAGCCAGGAAAACTTAGGAGACAGCTTGTCACGAGGCTGGCGGCACAGGGTCCTCTGGGATTTACAACCCCAATGGCCCCCAAAATACTCCCGTATCCTGCACTCACACGTGCACACACCCCCTCTTCCCAATATGAAACTTCAACGGAGACACCCCTCCAGTGTCCTGTCGGGGCACGACCTGCCACAGGGCCAGTGTTTTCATGAGTCGCTCCCCCTTCCCTGAGGAAGGAAAGGCAGCCAAGGGACATCTGTGTGTGGTCAGAGGCCAGCAAGAGGGCTCATTCATAAGCTCGTCATGTGCAGATCTGAGACTCCGGTGCGGCCACACATCAGATTCCAGGGACCAGCGAGGCAGCACATGGGCCTCTCGTGGGACCAACGAGTCTTCCTGAGCACAGAACTCCTGTCCTAAGAACTAAGCACAACTCAAAGGCAGCTAAGACCCCGCAGCAGCAGGACCAGGTCATACCAGAAGTGTCCCCACACTGCCACTGGGAGGTAAGCCAGTCCCATACCAGGCCAAGAAGGATACCTTGGCCCAACCTACCTGCCTCTGTGGACACACGTCCCTCCAAAGCCTGGCTCCACCTGGCCTGCTCCAAGAGCCTTCCCTGGGCCTCCTCGCCCTTCATCGTCCTCAACTTGCACCAAAAGCCTGAAGCTGGATCCCAGGCTCCAGCCCACTTCTGGGAATGGATCCCAAGGAACGAGCAGAGGCATAGAAAGATTTATGGGCCACGCCATTCACATCAGCATGAACACCGCCAACACTGGAAACAATCCGAGTTTACGTAGATCCACCAAACCCATATGTCAAAGTCGCGCAGTCATCAAAATCATGTTCGAGAAGATGAGAAATGCCGAGGGTGTTAAATAAAAATAGCAGAACACAAGATGTACATGAGATCCCAATCCCACATCTCACACACATGTGCAGTTCACACGCACACACGCGTTCCCACCCTGGCAGAAGCTGACCATCTCCGGATGGAATCATGGTGGGTGTTCCGCATTAGACCTCCCTGCCTTGTTGCCAACACTAAACATGGGTCCCTTCCGATTTCGGGGCTTGAATAGCTGACACTCTCTAAGACACACCTTGCTGCAAACAAGCTAGAGCACGTGGATAACTCTGCCCACTGACATCCATGCCTGCTCCCTGGATTACATCTCCCAGCCCACGGGTTCTCCCAAGTCCAAGCTGGGCGCTTGGCCCTCTCCTGTCCATCAGGCAGCTACAGGCTCAGCCGCTACACGAAGAGGCCATAGTGGCCTCTCTCCAGATGGAGACCTTCCCGGCTGGGCCCGTGGGGGGCCAAGGCAGGAGCAGCCTGGATCTGGGCCTGTTTAGAGAGGAATGTGCCAGGCACAAGGGACCATTGTTCAGACCTCTGCTCTGACCGCAGGCTGCTGCAAACCTCGTTGGCTCCCGAAACCAGATCAAGTACTTCCTGGTGTACAAATTGGGCCTGGTCTGGGAAGGGGACAGCAGGAGAACCACAGAGCCCTTCCCCAGCTGGGACAAACGTCTTGCAGAAGAATGCTAGAGTCGAGGTCAAACAGATCCATGTGCAGCCCCCACAGGGGGGAACGGCACTGAACTCTGAGCGTAGGCTTCCCCTACTCCGGTCAAACTCAGCCTCTTCCCTGTGGCTGCAAAGCAGGGTCTGATGCACGGGAATTGGGGAGATGGCACCAGTGGAGACACTGCCCTGTCTGCAGCCTTGAGCTGACCAGAACACCCCGCACACAGGTTAACAACACAACCTGTTGGATGCTCAGAGTGAGACCACAAGCATGTGGCCAGCAGACTCCGCTGACGACAGCCACCCTGTTCTGAGTTTCCTTTGCGTCCTGGGCACGGGCACGAATCCCTGCTCAAGGCAGTGAGGTGGGGTAGCAGGCAGGGCCCTGGACTTGGCAGAGCTAGACCGAGCTGTGAGGGACCCCCTTTCCCACCCCATCTGCCAACAGGGAAGGCAGAGGAAGAATCCTTAAGAAATAACATGATAGTCCTTCCAAGAACAGGAATGGTGGCCCAAAAGCCAGCTCGCAGTAGGGGTTTGGGGGCAAAGGACGGAAGCAGTAAGGCAAGGGCAGGAAGCAGTTCCTGGCAGACAGAAGTACAAGCAAAGGCCTGCTGCCTTCCGGAGCTAAAGGGAGGACCTGGGCCTGTGGCTTGATACAGATCAGGAGTCTCTTCTCTAGGTCAGCAGCAGGACACCCAGGCAGGAAAAAGCCGACAGAGAGGCATCCACGGCAAGCTCCTCTGAGCCTCAGCGTCCTCGCCTAACCCAGCAACCCACACGGCAGACATGAACGGCCTAGGCCACCGTCAGCCTCATTGCTACAGAGCACTCCCCGCTGCCTTCACCACCTGATTCCACCTCTCTTCTCAGGGCCTTTCGTGGTACCCACTCCAGCAGAAGCAGGAAGGAGTTAACACAGCAGCCCTTCCCCCAGCTGGAGCCTCAACACCCCAGCTCCCCACCCCACCCCCATGGACAGTCTGCAGTCCCCAGGACTCCTCAGCAGGACTTCACCCCCTATATGGGCTGCTCCCCCCACCACCCGTCACATCCTCGAGCACTGAGTGTCTCAGAGACCTGGGGTCACCTCCCACTCAGCTCCTGTCTCAGGATCTGATCAGAGAGGCCTGGGCTACTGGGGACAAGCAGGGTGGCTGCCTGGGCCAGTGGAGGGAGGGGCAGGCCAGGACAGGGAGGAGGACACACAGAGGGTGATGGGGAGAGGGTGTTCTCAGGCAGCAAAACAGCCCAAAGAGAAGGGCTTAAAATAGCCATCGTGGAGTGAATGGAGATTGCTCTGCTGGCTGGGGCAGTCGGGAAACAGCCTGTCAGCCCGGGCCCAGGCTCCCCGCAGAGGACACGTCTGTTTAACAACAAGCACCAGGCCAGGGAGACACATAAAAGTCCACATAAAAGGGAGGAAGCGCTCCCTCCTTAGAGGGCCACAGTGGAGCCTGTGGAGAGAACAAGGGTACTGGGCACCACAGCACTTCTGGGGCCCTCCTCCGCCCTCCCTCCACCCTCCCTTCACCCTCCTGAAGACCAGGCCTGGTTGGACCACAGCAGCCAGAGGCAGCCACAAGATGGCCCACACTCTGTCCGGCGTCGGGGGTAGCTCCCACACAGCCTCCGCGCCTGTGATTTCTGACCAGATGCACGGCTGCCTTTCCGGGTCCGGCACAGTCTGACCCACGCGCACCCCCAGGGCAAGGAGGGAAAGGCTGCATGTTTCCACCTACCCCTGGGTGAAGGCACAGGCTGTGTCCCTAGGAAGTCTGATTTGGCCAGGGGAGGCCATTCAATCCAAGGCTGAGACTGTGAAGTCTGCCTGTCCTGTCGGGATGATTTGAGCACTTTAGAAAGAAAGCCTCTTCCTCTCTGCTACAGTACCCCTGGGCCTGGAAGACAAGGACACTTGGGGCCCTCCTTGCCCATTGCTGTCACTACAGGAGGTCTGGCCAACTCTGGAAATATGATGTGAGAACAAACAGGCTTCAAGTGTCATGCACCCGCAGCTGGATTTCCCAGATGAGGCCAACAGAAACAAACAAGCCCCCTCCTTTCACAAGCGGCAGGAGGAGCTCCGCATGCAGGCTCCTTCACCCAGACCATGGGGCACAGTTCCCCCAGCATTCCTTCCAGGAACAGAGCGCAGAAACTGGCCCCGCTCAAGGCAGACACAAAGCGGTGGGCAGTCCAGAGGCAGCTGCAGTCAACAGTTGGCTCTGGGGTCCTACACCTTTTCTTACTGACTTCTGTTTCATTTCTGTGTTTTGTAGTCCTAGGGGCTTGAACTCGGAGCTTGGGCGTGCTAGGCAAGCACTCTTCCACTGAGCCACAGCCCAGCCCCTAGACTTTCTTTTATTCCCCAGCTACGATAGTGCTCATTTCTCTCTCTCTAATGACTCGGTAAGCAAGGATGTGGGCTGAACCACTGCCTTCACCCAGCCCAGCTACACAGTCTTAGCCATCCAGAACGGACAAGAAGCCTCATCGGATTCCCTTACAAAGGCCTTCCAGAATCCACTATGCTGTCTGCAGAGGACATGGAGACCCACTCTGGGCTTGCCACACGTAGCAGTTGAATAATGTCCTCCAAAATGATCTAAGTCCTGTCTCCTGGACCCTGTGCACGTGGCCTTATTGTGGAAAAGGATCTTTGTCGATGCAATGAAGGGGAGGCTCTGAGATAAGGTCATCCTGATTTAGAGTGGGTCCTGAATCCAGTGACAAGCGTCACTATAGAAGACAGAAAAGGCAAAAGACACAGCTGCGCTGAGAATGCCACATGCAGACAGAGACAGAGATTGGAGAGACGGGTCTGCAAACCAAGGCCTGCCTGCATCTACCACAAACTGAAAGCAGCATGGAACACACTGTCCCTTGGAGTGTCTGGAAGGTACGAACCCTGCTGACACCTTGACTTTGGCCTCCTGACCGCGACAGTCATGGTGGAGCAAGCATCCTGACTCGGTACTCCCTACTGCTGCCCAGTCAGCGCACCTCAGAGCTTGCTGCACAAGCAGGTGTCCCCACGTCTAGACAACAAGGGGGTGGGGGGGTCCCAGCTCACACCTGTTGCCCTTGGCAATCATTCTGCATTGCTGGGTATCCCAGCAGGGCAGCAAGTTCTACAGTGGCCCTCCCTGAAGCTGGCATCAACCCTCACCAGAGAAGGACCCCGAGTGACCACATTTGTGTTTGGAAGCCACCTCAGGGCCTCAACAGATTCTGTGTGACAGCCACCCCCCGAAGCTTCTGCTCATGTTTCTTCACCCGGACCAGAGTTAGGACCTCAGCAGATATGCCAAAGGGATACGCCCACCACAGGCCTCTTCTTGGGAAGCCAGCCTAGCCCACCAGAGCAAAGTCCTCCCCCACAGTTAGGCACTGGCAACAGCAGAATCATTCCAGGCAGACTTCAGAAGTAACTCAAAAGTCAGGCATTGGGGCCCTTGCATGTAAACCCAGCACACTTGGAAAGCTGGGGCAGGACTGCAAGTCTGCGCCCAGCTGGGGCAACTCAGTGAGACCCTGTCTCGAATTTTTTAAAAAATTAAAAATGAAGCTGGGGCTGGGAGTTTGGCTCAGTGGCTTAAGTGCCTGTCTGGCAGGTGCGAGGTTGTGAGTTCAATCCCTGGTGCCACAAAATAAATAAATAAATGCTTCATGTCTTGGTTGTTGGGTTTTTAAAAAAATAAATAAATAAATAAAAATGAAGCTGGGGATGTACCTCAATTCCCAGTATCAAAAAAAAAAAAGTAAAAGTGGGTCACCCCTTTTTCTTTACTAAATCACATGCAGGACATGAGCACCTTGGATGGATCAGTTGTTGACAGAATGATCGGCCCACATTAAACTGGTTGTTGGCTGTGCCTGTCTCGCCTATCTCCACAGGATCAGAAGGGGAAATGGGTTTAAACTGCAGCCAGGAGATGTGAGGTAGATAAGAGGAAGAATTTCCTGGCTCACAATGGGGCCACCAGGGCAGCTGGGCAAGAAGGCTGCTCTACTCTCCCGGAAAGCAGCTTGCCCAAGAGGTAGATGGATCCCCAAGAGGGTGTGGGTGTGGGCAGCCTCGGGGTAGGGGAGGGGATCAGGTGATCTCTTGGGTCTCCTCAGGTCAAAGGTCCCCTGATAAATGCCAGCAATGAAGGCAGTGGGAGCCCCTGGGAGGCAGCTGACTTCAAAAAACAAAGCCCCAGCCAGTAGCTCCGGGGCAGGCCTCAAAGGTGACAGTCCCAGACCAGAGAGGGAGGCAGGCTTTCCTGAGCTTTAATCTACCCACATCCTGTGGGGAGCCCAGGCACCCAGCAGGGTCTTCTCTGGGACCTCTCTGTCCTTTCTGGGGACAGAGAACTGAGTCTCTGGCTCCAAGTCAAAGCAGAGTCCCCCAAAAGGGTACCCAGTGCCTTCTCTATTCACGTCTCTTCTCTGCTCCTCCCCGCCCCGCCTCCTACACTAGCAGGCAGCTGCCCTCACATCCTGAGGCTCTGTGGGAGGGGCCTTGCAAGGCCCAGTTCCCCAAGGCCATGTGGCACAGGCCACTCCAAGGTCCCTCTGTGAAAGGACTGCGTCCCAGCGTGACTCGTTCCCTTCCTGTGATGGGGGAGCCCTGTAAGGGGACTAGTACCAGGGAAGTTTTGTTTCCATTCAGAGCCCAGTAGGGTCAAAAGACTCCTCTGTTCCCAGCCCAGGTCATCAGACACTCAGGTGGCAGCTGCTAGCAATCTGCCCAAGGAGACAAACCATCTCATCTTCCTCACCCCGACCAGGGAAAATGTCAAAAGCACTTTAAAAATGCAAAAAAGAAAAAACTCTATCACTTGGGCCATTAATCAGGCTGGCTCAACTAAGGGAGTCCAGAGGGCCCCATGGGGCTCCATCTAATGTGGCCGGGAGCCCTAAGCCAATATGAGCTGCCGCCTAATTACAGGGGACGGTGACCCCACAGAGCAGAGTTCAGGCTCAGGTCAGGGCGGCATCTAGAAGCCACTGCCACCCAGAGGAGAGGGTCACAAAGCCACACCCAAAGTTCACCAAGCAGCGTTGGCAGTAGGGACAGAATTGGAGTGACCACACAGCTCTGCACGCGGCCAGTCCACTGGGCCCCATTCGGGTACTGCTGAATATGACGGGTGGCTGGACTTGGTCTCCACTCTTAACACGGGGAGTTACAGCAGGACACAGAAGATTCGGGAAGGAGTTGCAGCGGGTGGGGGGTATCTACTGGAGAGGGGCTGTCCATGGATTCCAAGCAGCCCAGGGTGTGGCCAGGCCTTGGGGACCCCTCTGTAGGACTCTCCTGGGTTCCCCTCTAGGTCAGCACAGATCTTGGGACTCCACAAAGCCCTCTGGAACCAGAGGGACCAGAGCTAACCATGAGCCAGGCTGCCTCCAGGGCTGTCATGGGCTGGGGTACCACACTCCCTGCTCCCATGGAAGCCAGGAAGGAGGACAGGAGCCCAGAAAGGAGGAGGGGCTGAGGCCAGAAGGGCCTGCAGGAGGCTGGCGCTGGGAGCGGGGCTGGAGCCAGTGAGAGGTCCAGGGGCAGGTGTCTGCCTCCGAGGCAGGCAGAGCTCTGGGGTGGGGGCAGGGTAGGAGGTCAGCCCTGACTGGGTCCCGCAAGGCAGCAGATGCAAGAGGCAGCTGGAATCTGTCCCCAGAGATGATGAGTGTTCGGTTCACCTCAGCTCCAGGGCCAGAGGCAGGGACGGTGCCTCGGTCCCAAGCACCTGGGGGCCTGGAGCAAGAGGACCCCTGCAGGGGGCAGGGATGCAGGAGAAAGATCTCGGCCCTTCACATGTGCCAGCTTCCTCCTGGGCTGTAGCCAAGGACCAAAGGCAGAAACACAACCTCACTTTCACTGGACAGTCAAGGAAACCAATAGTCACTCAAAGTCACAGATCCCTGCCCAGGACACACCCCATACCTAGAACTCTCTGTTCCCTTAAGACGATACACTGTTGCAGATTTAATAGTGGCCCAAAAAGTTATGTCCAAGTCCTAAGGCTTGGAAAGAGGGTCTTTGCTGATGTTGTTAGGGATCTCAAAACGAGATCACCCAGGGCTGAGGGTGAGCTCTAAATCCAATGACAAATATCCTTACAAAGAAGCAGAAAAAGAGAAGACAGATACAGAGTAGAAGGCCAGGGAAGACAGCCAAGGCTGGAGGGTGCCCCTCTAAGCCCAAAGAACAATAGGGCTGCCGAAGCCATCGGGATAGAGAAGAATCTGCCCTGCAGACACCCTGATCTTGGACTTCTGGCCTCCTGACCTGTGTTGCAGCAGCTGTAGCAAATCCTTGTGTTCCCTGCTGCTAAGCCTTCTTCTGCCAAAAGCTCCCAACCCCGCGAGCCTCCTGGGACTGAACGCACTGTCCCCAGATCTTTCCAGGTCTCACACATTTGTTCTGCTCATCTGCTCACCCTCAACACCCACTCGCTCCCAGCTGCCAGACACCCAGCTGCTCTGCACTCAAGGTTTTAGGAAAACCCTCACGAAGGGGAGCAGACTCCTCTCCTGGGCAGGACGGGCACTGTGTCCCCAGGACCCAAGGAGGGTGACCGGCCTTCTACCTGTCCCTGTATAGTGGTGCACCTCTGCTACATTTTCTTTCCAAGAGGAGAGGCCCAGAGACAGTCTCCCGGGAAGTTAATGGGACCTTCCAGTCCCTGTCTGCTCAGCTCGGGAGGAAGGTAACTACTCTTCCCAGTCCACACGCCATAAACAAACAACCCCTCAGTTCTGTTCGTGGCCTCTGAGAGCAGACAAAGGGGGAAAGTCATTTACAATATACTGTAGGCCCTTGGTACCAACATGCTCTGGTGGCCCCAGCACCCAGAGCAGGCAGTTCAGCCCCTAACCTCTGAGCTGCCATTGCCAGGCCTCCTGGATTCCCTTCTCCCGTGAGCCACCAACAGACAGCAGGGGACAGGGGGCAGGAAAGAACCAAACTTCTCCTACTCAGAAGCTTCCAGGAGGGGCGCGGCTGCCTCCAGAGCCCATCCTGCCAGCCTGAAGCCCCTCACTGGGAGGAAAAAAGCCCTCAGGGCACAGGACTGCAGGCTGGACCTCTCCTCTCAGTAAAAACAGAAGATTCAAGCCAAGCTGTCCTCCACAAAGCCATGGCACGTAGGAGGGTCAGGAGCTCTGTGACAGCCCGGAACTGGAGGGGGCCACTGGGTGATGTAAGAGGCGACCACAAGGGCCATGTGCAGTCCCACCCCAGGCCAGGCAGATGGCCCCACTGGACTCAGTTTCCTGATAAAGGACAGGAAGAGCTGTGCTGAAAGGTTTCTTCCAGGCTGGACACAGACACTCTACGAGTAGCCCCACCATGCTAACCCACACGGATCCCGCAGATCCTAACACAAAGCACAGGTGACTGGCGCTGGCCAGCCACGGAGGCGGCAGGCCAGCCCCGCTCACCCTGCTGGGCCAAGGTGAGGGCCTCGGCTCGGGCCTACATTTTTCATGGCCCAAACAGTGGTGGCCATCAGCACCTGTGGAGGCAGTTCCAGCAGCTCACACTTCTGGGCAAAGCCCAACTATTCCACCCAGCATCCTGACAGACAGGAGCTGGAAAGGACTGGCTGGGCCTTGGATACCCTGGCTTCTCCCCAGGCCAGAAGGGCTCCCTTCATACTCTACTTCCCCATGTCTCCGACAGGGTTGGGAGGTTTGTTTAGGTGAGTTATCTTTCTTTTTGACAATGAACTTTGAAAAATAGCACCAATTGCTTCTTTCCTGGCTATAGAAGCAATTTAGGCATAAGGTAGAAGAGGTGCAAAATAGAAAAACACAGAGAAAAAAATCTGTAAACCTACAACCCAGATAACCCCACCGATATCCTTCAAATGTCCTTCCCCTCCTTTGGCCAACGTGTGTGTCTGTGTATAAGCAGCTCCGGACAAGGGCACTACCTCGTGCTCTTCTTGATGCAGACTATGGGCAAACACCCCATACATTCCTGACCCAGATTGCCAGGTTTCTCTACAGGTCTAAAGTGCTGATTCCTGACCAGCCACTCACACACAACTCACACCATTCGCCAGTCATTCCCAGAGCCTGTGAAAAAACAGATTGCTGCTGCTACTTTCTGGTGGTTCTGGTTTGGTGGTGCAGGTGGGCCAACACCCTGGGATACTTCTAAGGGGCATCCAGGCATGGCCCCTGCCCTCGCATGAGCTCACAAGCCTCACCTCCACTCCACCCTTAGCTATCCTGCAGGGAGGAAGCCCCAGCCATAAACCCTCCTGGAGGGAGGCAGCACGGCCGGGACCTTGCAGCTGCCGGCTCAGCAGCCACCCCTGTCACCTTCCCAACATTCATCCAAGGCCACTGTCCAGCCTGGGCCACCACTGCTCTGCTCCCAAGACAGTCACAAATCCAAGGACATGCTGAACTAAGCTTCGTACTGGGCACTGCTGGCGACAAAGGGGGCATGTCGGTCACAAGATCCCAAAACCTGCCCAGGGCCTGTACTGTGTCATTTTAGAAAGTCTCGCAGCCAGTGCCTGGGAAAACCTGATAAAGCCTGGCCTCGCACAGGACCAAGAAGCCTCCCTCAACTGTCCCAGCCCTGGGTCATAGTCCCGCCCCAGCCCTCACCTTCCTTCTGCTGACAGCCACCCTCCTGGGGGCAGGCGCCAGGCCTGGGCATCACTACTCCCTATAGGAGGGCCCCAAACCCTGCCTGGAAAGGGGCGCTGTTCCGAGTCTCCCCCATGCAGCCTCACAGCACCAGAAAACAGCGACTTACTCACGGGGTTTAGTGTTTAGTTTGGTTTTTTTGTTTTGGTTTTGCTTTTGCTTTTTGTTTTTGGTGGAACTGGAGATTAAACCCTGGGCTTATCTTTTTTTATATATTTGTTTTTCAGACAGGTTCTTGCTAAGTTGCCCAGGATGAGCTTAAATTTTTGACCCTCCTGTCTCAGCTTCTCAGAGTTCTGGGATTACTGGCATGTGCCACCACGCCCGACTTTGTGTTCTCATTTTACAGAGGAAACTGGAGCACAGAGAGGTCTATGACTCACACATAGTGAGTCAGACCAGAGCCATGACCCCCACACCTGCCTAGCCCCGAGAGCCAGCCTCGGAAAGCCAGGAGCCCACTCCCAGCCTCTGTGCTCCCAGGACTGACAGGTGCCACTGTTCCTCCTGTTTCACAGACATGTTCCTCAAGCTGGAGACGGGAAGGCTGAGCCAGGCCAGAGGCTGCCCAGTGAGACCCCAGGCTCAAGAACCTGGCCAGCCCAACTCGAGACTGAGATTTCCAGAAGATGCAGAAGATGACACACGACAGGGTCCAGAGAGCAGGTCTCAGAAGCAGGGAGTGAGAGCTGGATGCAGGAAGGGAGCTGGGCCAACACAAGCCTGCCTGCCAACACCTGCTCACCAGCAGCTCAGCCTTCAAGAGACTTGAAGTAGGTGCTCAATAAAAGACAATGGTGATGAAAAAATAGCCAGGGTGAGCTCAGTCCCAGGAGACAGCCTGCAGGCTTGGGGAACAGCTGGGAGGGTCAGAGACAAAGAACATGGTAGAGGCAGAGAGGGAGGCCAGATCCTCAACAGCTGTCTTCAGGGCAGCTGTCTGCAGAGCCTGGCTTCATCATTTCAACATTAGAAGAGGTAGAGCGGGTGGGGGCTGACTTCACTGTGGCTGCTGCGAGCCAGGGAAGAGCTGCTCTGCTCTCTCAGTGACCCCATCCTGTCCCCCTCCCAGCAACCCCCAGGCTGCATCCTGGACCAGGAGTTGGGGGGTGGGGGTAGCCATCTGCTGCCAAGGTGCAAATGCGTGGTCTCTTACCACTGTACCCCAAAGGGGTCTGGGGCCCCATGCAGCCAAGGAAATTCTTTTTTTTTTTGGTAGTTTAGAAAAAAAGCACTACAAGCCTTCTGAGATTTCCAGAGGGCTGGGCCAGGCCAAGAGTTTATCAGTGCACACCTGCACCCATCCCTGCTGTACCCTGGCTGAGTTAACACCCTCCCACTGGACCATCTCACCAGCCAAGGGATAGTGGAGCCTGGATCCCTCACATGGAGGAGCCCCTCCGGCACTGGAATGCACCCAGCTTGCCAGGGGAGTGGGTGGTGGAGGTCCTGACCCTCCCCCTCAGGAAATGTCTCCCCTTAGTGCCACCAGCAGCCCTTCTCTTATCTCCTGCTTCAGGGCCAAGGCCACACTGTGCCAGGTGTGGCCACAGGGGTGTTCCGCACAGTGGACAAGGTGGCAAGAAACTGGCACTTCACTCTGAACTAAAGGAGAAAGCAAATCCCAGCTCAGTAACCAAAGCACTCAACTCCCTGACCTTCCGGGGTGGACACCAGGCAGGGGACAGCAAAAAATACGGCCCTTGCGGGCCTGGTGTGGAGCCAGGAAATCTCCTCTGGCTCTTACTGTAGATAGCATCAGTCTCCAAAGGATGCAGGGCAGAGGCCTGCCTTACCCCTCACAGGGAAGCTGCCCACCCACGTGGAAAGCAGGGCCAGTGTCCCCGCTCAGGGCCACTTCCTGCACCTGGGGGTGGGGAGACTCTGCCTGGAGAGCTTGGAATCCACCAGATTGCAGGCCACTGATGCTCAGCAGAAGCCTCACCATCCTCCGGGTGGGCTGGGGGAGGGGAGCCTGCAAGAGGCCCCGTCTCAGCCAGACTCCCCACAGCCGCCCCAGGCTGTGGCTCTCTTCCCGCCAAAAAGAAAGCTGAGACTGCTCCATTTACTGACCTCCAGGAGGTGGGGAGCAGGCTGTCTGTGGCCCAGGTGGCTGGCTGCCTCCACAAGGAGGTGCCTGGTACCCCAGGCCCGACCCAGCGCACTGGCAAAGGTTGCTCCTAGCCGGGGTGCCTGCAAGGCTGGGAAAGCCCTTCCTGCCGTGGGCTGTGGCTTAGGGTGTGAGTGGGAGACTGGAACCCAGAAAGATCTGACACAGGCTGCAAAGGGCTCCATGAAGCCTAGCCCCTGAGAGGGGAAGGGACACTCGTGGAAGGGGACAGGCAAAAGCCAGCTCCCAGAGATCCCTTCAGAGTGGAAACAACACACAGACCACAGGAACCATCCTCTTCCTCCTCCACACTCCACTACATAGAAGTTGGGGGTCACAGAAGCAAACATGGGGTAACTGCTCCTATCTGCAGCCAAGGAGCAGCACTTCCATGGTCCCTCACAGAAGTGGGTGAACAGCTGGCTGCCTGCTTAGGGCAGGGGAAGAGGGCGCTTTCACAGAAGGATTTCTGAGGCACAGACTGATGGCCTTGAGGACACAGGAAGTTCTCAGCCATGAAGAGGAGGGCAGTGCAATACACGCAAAGCCAGATCCCTTGAGTTTATGGTTTTCAGGCCAGACCCATGAGGGGAGCTGGAGGACAGCAGCTCGGGAATCTGGGGGATCGAGGGTGGACAGAAAAAAACCCGAAGAAAGAAAGAGGAGAGTCTCATCCCACTCTCCAGGTCTCCCCTGGGCAATCCCCAGGGGATGGACTGCCGACAGGGCCCTGGCAGAATGTGTTTAAGTTCAGGCAGTGTGGGGGTGGGCATGGGGACTCCATGTTTATATTCCTTGCCAAAATTGAGGTCATCCTCTTGCTCCTCTGTCCAAATTTCTGGGCACTGGCAGCACTGTTTAAAAATGACAACAAACGAAGTTTCTAGAATGTCTGCTGGCCTCGCCTGAATGGAGCCTTCAGGCTCTGTCCAGACCAAATGAAACAGCCCAAGCCCAGAAATGCCCTCCAGGCGCCAAGGGACGTCCTCAGGCCAAATGATGGGACTGTCTGGCTGGAGGGATGACAAATCTTTGAGCTTTCAGGATTGTGTTCCACAGAATTCCGGACCAATTGGTCTCATAAGCAACTCAGAGAGTCTCCAAATTTGGGTAAAAAACCAAGAAGGCTTTCAAAAGAAAGCCACTGTTTAGCCATTTTTCCTCGTGATTTGCTTGAGGAGGAGAGGGGGAGAAAGTCCAAGACCATCTCTCTCTCCTGGCGGGTGTCTCTGCGATGGGTCAAAAAGAGATGAAGTTGTCTGGAACTTCTGCCTCTGAACAAGCCTTCCACCAGAACCCCCTGGCTGTCTAGCACCCCTTTCCCCTGACCCACCCCACCACCCCGAGTGGCTCCTGCACATGGCCCACCATCCCACCTTCAGTACAGACCCACAGCACAGCCCTAGGGGCTCCGAGCCCAGCAGGACAACCTAGGTCCAGCCTGGGTTTGGCAACAACAGTTTCCCTGAAGAGCAAGTCAGCCCCTCTCCCAGCACAGTGAAGGGGCACTGATTTTGGAACAGAGGGACAAGGCTGGAACAGCACTGTCAGGCTGAACCCTAGTGACCAGGCCTCACCTCTAATATAACCTCTCTCAACCCCTAAGCGTGTAAGAAATGGGAGGCAGAGACAGGCGAGAACCCCAGCTCTGCACCAGGATGTCAGGGCCCGGCGCCTATGCAGGGGCAGGCTGAGGTCACAAATCATCAGCTGGGAAATCCCTGGCTCCTGCAGAACAAGTGCACAGCCAGCACAATCGTACTTCCCTTGGTGACACCACTGTGAGAGGCAGCAGGTGCCCGATCTCCACCAGCAGGACCATCTTGCCCACAAGCTTGGCCAGAGCAAGCACCACACGCACTGGGCACTGTGCTGGCTGTGGCTGTTGCTCTAGGCAATTAGCTTTATTCCAGGCACTGAGCCCCTCCCAGGCCGCACCCTCCCCAGGCTCCCCAGGACCTCTGAACCTTTGCTTTCCTGCTGGCCTGGGATAGGACAGTGCCGCTCAGGGCCTAGCTCTACACCACACGCAACTCAGCCTTCCAAGGTGCTGCTGGACAAGGACGCCTGGGCCACCACGCACCCCTCCTGACACAGCCTGCCAGCTTTCATGCCCAGCATGAGCCCTATGACGGTCAGCACTGGGCTCTGCAGACAGGCACAAGTCAGTCCACCCCTCTGTGATGCTCTGGGTGGGGGTGGCAGAGGACACAGGGACAACCATCCAGGAAGAGGAACCATGCACCCCACATGGTCCCAGCTTCAGGGAGAGAATGCTGACATCTCCAGAAGGAATGTCAGCCGGCAGGAGGGCGGGGCTTCCCTTGAAGTATTTGGACATCTCCTGGGCTCTGCGGCCTTTCCAAGACCACAAGATTTGCAATGCTAGTGGTGACCCCACTGTCCAATCCAGTCCCCACAGAGAAATCACACAGGTCTCTGCCTGTGACTTTCCATCACCCAGCAGCTACTTGTCCTGTGCAAATACCCACTAGTTCCAAAGGCTAAAGCACCCTCATACCCAGCAAGGCAGACCTGTGCTCACATCCCTGCATCTCCCTCACAGCGGGAGACCTGTAACCTCATTCAACGGAGCAGGAATCAGAACCTCAAGCAACCACTGTCTTTCAGATGGCGAAGCTCTTTCAGATGGCGAAGCGGGCCAGCACAGCACTGCCAATCACACCTTGCAAGGCCTCTCCCTCTAGATGCAAACTATCTCCCCTCCCCCAGCCTCTTTCAAAACCTTTCTGGAAAGTCAACTGCTCTCAAAAGTATTTCCAGATGGATGCCACCCAAAGAGGTGTCTCTGCCTCCCCCGGATGGACGGCCCAGGGAAGCTTCCATTCTGCACATGACCAGTCACACAGGTAGGTGCTTGCAGTCTGCCCTCCCTGTCTAACTGAACTTGCTCACCATGGGGATGGTGGGCTGACCTGGCACTGGACTCCAGCTACAACAAAGAACCCCAAGTTAATGACGCCAACAGCTATAGGATCAGTGAAAGCGACTCAGCCCCTCCTAGCTGCCAGGCGCATCCTACCACATTCTCCCCAGCTCCACGGTTGGTAGGAGAGTGGTATTCCCAGGAGCCATGAGCATTGGATGGAAAACAGGACTCATCCCACAAGAGGCCCACTGGCATGAATTAGGGACAGGTCTGTAGCCGTCTCCAAGCAACAGGACTTTTCCTCTGAGCCTGGATCTAATCATCACCAAATCCCATGTCCCAGGAGTGTCTGCAGGGTCCCTTCCCATTCCGGAGTCCCCCACTTACCCTCCCGGCCAGCTCTCCTGTGAGGCTCTTGGACACAGCTTGGAGGGTCCTGCTAGAAGGACAGCAGGGAGCTCTGGGGAAGGGGTGACATCAGCCAGCTCTGGGATCAGTGTCTGGGTCCCAGGCCAGATCTGTTTCAACAAACATCAAGGACTTTCAGGATTCTTTCTGGGCATGCAAATCTGGTTACAGCAAACACCGCAGAGCAAAGTAGGCCAACAGCTGGCGCCTGGACTGGCTTTTGTTACACAAAGACCCAAGTTGTAATTGTGTTTGCGATAACAGATTTGGCGTACACACAAGAAACAAAGACCGTCCAGCTGCCCCATGCCTCCGCTGACCAGGCGTGGGACAGAATTAGGGGGTCACCCTTATTGCCACCCAGTCACGGGGGAGTAGTAGGTGTCATGGGCATCACCTCAAGGGCCTTTGTGCTGGGGGTGGGAAAGGGGAAAATCGAAGAGGTGGGAAATCACTGAGAAGCAGAAAATGAGACTCTAAAAACCACACCAGCAAAACACAAAACATTTTTTTGGCCCCTACATGGTTGGGGGGGTGGTCTACAGAGGGGCCTTGAAGGACAGGCGAAGGCGGGATGCAGGAAGTTTGTACTGGAGGAGGACAGGGTCGCCCTGGGGGAGGGAGGACAGACTAGGTCCCTGCACAACCCCCTGGTGATGAGGAAGGTACCTCACTCCCCCTGTCCTCAAGGAGGACAGGAATGAGGAAGGCAATAGGGAAAGAGAATGGACAAGAAATTTAAAATTTAAAAAGATGAGAAAAGCAGGGTGCTGCCCCGAGGGGAGACTGACATGGCTAGGATATGACGCGTGGCATTAGTAGAATTTCCACCCTCCAGGCACACAGGTACCTGGAGGCTGCCGCTCTGGCCTGGTCACCCCTGCCCCGTCCTATTCCAGGTCGCTTTCCCACTGCCCTGAAGGGCATGCTACTCTGGCCATGGCTCCAAACCTCCCAGAAACGCCCCAACGGGCCCCTTGGCGACCCCCCTCCTCGCCCCCACCTACTGGATCCCAGGGCAGGCTGTCTGCTCGGTTTGAAAATCAGCCCCACAGACCCTATGGCTCAGAGCTTGCCCTGCTTTGGGGGTGGCCCAGCAGCAGGTACTCCACGATGGCCCCACACCCTCCAGCCTCAGGAAGGGACTGAGGGCTGCTGTGGCACACCTGCCACTTTCCTCCCTCCCCTTCTGACCTACCTGGTAGAAACTGAAGCAGGCAGGCAGCCCAACTGGAGGTTTCTGGCCTGCGCCCTCGGAAGGAGACCTGCCCTCCGCCAGCTCCGCTCTAGGCCTCTCTGACTGCTTCCCCAGCACTGGTCACACTGATCTCAGGGCACGCTGGTCCTCCGTGGCCTGGTCCCTCTGATCGCTACAAGTTGGTCCCTCCTTATGTTCCAGCCCCTTATCAGGCCAGCTCATTTCAACCTCCCCCGCCTCTGAGCTCTTCTCCTTCCTGGGGTGACCTTCCCTTGTCCTGACTCAGAAGGTGCCAGCTCTCTGCCCATGGCTGGGCTGGACTGCACACCTCCCCAAAAGCTGCCCCTTCCCCACGCCATCCGTCTGTCTGTCTGTCCAAGGTCATCATCTCCCACACAACTCCCATCCCAATTCTACCCTGAGTTCTAGGGCACAGGGAGGGCCACCTTTCCATTCCTCAGGGCAGCAGTGTGGGCCCCTCACCCGTGCACACTAGAGCACACTCACAGACACCCTGGGATGCGGGGGCTCAAGGATGTTCAATGCTCCTGCTCTACCCTTCAGGGCACACAGTGTGGAGACTGAGACACAGGGCACCAGAAGACCCAAGGCCCCATTCTCCAAGACTGACAAGTCTTCCCCCAGAGCCAAAGCAGGATGCTTCGCCCTGGGATGCTCTCAATAAGCCCACTGTCTAAAACTAAATTCAAGGGTCAAGAAGATAGGGCAAAAGCCGGGTGTGGTGGCGCACGCCTTTAATCCCAGCACTTGGGGAGGCTGAAGTAGGAGGAGCGTTGTGAGTTGGAGGCCGGCTTCGGCTACAACACGAGCACAAGGCCGCTAGTGTGACCCTATCTCAAAAAAAACACAGGGCTGGGAGTTTGGCTCAGTGGCTTAAGCACCTGTTTGGCAGGCGTGAGGTTGTGAGTTCAATCCCCGGTGCTGCAAAAAAAAAAGAAGAAGATAGGGCACATAGCCAGGTGTGGTGGCACACGCCTGTAATCCCAGCATTCGGGAGGCTGAGGCAGAAGGATCACTGTGAGTTCAAGACCAGCCTGGGCTACAAAGTGAGTTCAAGGGCAACCTGAACTGCATAGTGAGACCCTGTCTCAAAACATAGGACTGGGGATTTAGCTCAGTGCCTTAAGTGCCCATCTGGCAGGCGCGAGGTTGTGAGTTCAAGCCCTGGTACCAAAAAAAACAAACAAAAAAAGATGGGGCACAATGGCATGAGGATGAAGTCACACAAGGGACCCCAAGACAGGGGCACCACCTGCCTCCACTGGGCAAATTGTGTCAGCTGGTAAGAAAACACCACCCGCAAACGCAAAGGGCTCCTGTCGAGACACTCCCGGCTCCCCGGGCATTCTTCCCCAGAAATCCCACCCAGCCAGGGAAGGAATTGGAAACCCTGAACTCCCAGCAGGCCTGGAGGAGAGGAGGGGATGGGAAGGTAGGACCTGAAGGGGGCAGTGTCTCCTTCCAGACCTGCAGGAACGGGATCTGATTGGCTGACTCTTGCCAATTGGACACTGGGGAGCACGCTAAGAACTGTACAGCCTCAGCACTGCGTCGTTAATCCAGGGCAGTAGACCTGGGGAGACCCCAGGGTAAGCACCTACCCCAAGAGTACAGAATGTCAGGGGCACAAGTCATCACAGCTCTTGGACCTAGAATTCCTCTTGTCCTGGTCACATGGAATGAAAATGCTAGAATCCGAAAACGTTCTCCACCACCGAGGTGTGCAAGCGGAGGAGATGTTCCAGGCTCTGCAGAGCCTGCGCCAGCCACTGGCTCAGTGGTCCGTGTGTTTGTACAGCCAAAGCTCGGCTCCCCAAGAATCACCCTACCCAAGCCTGAGGCTTACCGCAGGCCTACATGGGTAGCTAGGCTCAGGACACCCAGCTCCCACCCCGGTCCTGGCCAAGGGAGGCGGGGGACCTCGGGCTGGTCACCTTCGTATTTGGTCTGGCACCTGGCCTCTTGTAACTGACTCCTTCAAACCCAGCCTCTCCCCATAGAGGCCGACCGGAGTGTTCAGCCCACTGCAGCCTGGAAGCCCCTCCGAGGGGCGGGGGCTCCGGGCACACAGAGCCGGGCCCGCCCCTCCGGAACCCTGCCCCGAGGCGCTGAGACCATTGTGTGGGCCTCTCTTCCCAGCGCCGTATTTACTCTCGGGGACGCAGGATGAGGGGCCACAGCACCGGCAGTCACGAGGCCCCGAGAAAACGCATGCACGCACACACAGCGGGGGCGGGGTTGCCGGGCCCACACTCGGAGGGAGACCCCCCCAGCCTCTCCAAACTTCCTAACTGCGAAGGGGAGGGGAAGGGAGGGGGGCGCCCAAATGCTCTCCTCGCCCGCACAGCCCGACTGGAGAGCCAGGCGAGGAGGTCCCCGTGTCGGGACCGCGGCCACAGGCGCCCCACGCAGGAACCCGTCGTGGTCTGGGCCAGGTCCGCTCGGGCACCCGGCCGGATTCCGCCCGACCCTAGCCCCGAAGCTGGCTGGGGGAGGGGAGGGCTGTCCCCCGAGCAGGACGGGGCGGCCCGCTCGGTCCGAGGCAGGGGACTAACGCCCTAACCAGCAGCCAGGCCCGAGGGGGCCGCGGGCTGCGGACGAGCTCCGGAGGAAGGGGCAGGCCGATTTCCGAGAATGGAGCTGCGCGCCCCCGGAGAGTTCCGAGGAAGCTCCGGGAGCCCTCGAGGAGGTGGCTGTCGCTCCTCAAACACCAACAACAATAAAACGAAGGAAAAAACCCCGGCGGCACCGCGCGGCACGGAGCCCCGTGCGGGTGCGCAGTCCCGGGGGGTGCCCGGAACCGGGTGCTCCACGTAGGCGCTGCGGGGCCGGACACCCACCAGGGCTCCCGCCTCCCCTCTACGTACTCCGGACCAGTCGGAGGGTCCTGCCCAGCTTGTTGGGGCGGCTCGACACCCACCTTCAAAGTCCGAAATGATCCCGTCCAGCTGTGCGTTGACCGCGGGGTCTGACATGGTGGCGGGTGGGCAGGGAGTCGCGCGGAGGGCGGCGGGGAGGAAGCGCCCCCGGCCGGGCCCTGGCCCTGCGCGCTGGCTGGGGCGCCGCGCCCGCGCTCCTGCACAGCAGAGCTCGCCGCCGGAGCCCCTCGGCCCCCAGGATCGGTTGAATGAATGGGGGAGGAAGGCGGGCGCCAGCCCCTCCCCGTGCGCGCTGCCCCCACCCACCCGCCCGGCCTCCCCGGCCCCCGCCTCCCGGGCAGATCAGGTTCCCGCACCAGCCGCCCGGCCTCCCGACTCGCACTGGCTGCTCCACCCGCCTGTCAAGCGGGCTTGGGGGGCTGGGGCCCAAGTGGCTGCCGCGGGGCCCGCAGAGTCCCGAGTCCCGACACACGACCCAAGCGCCCCCTCTTCTCCCCGCCTGGCCAGTGCGCCCCGGGGACTGCGACCGTGGAGACTCGGCTCCGCCCCCCGGACGCCCGGCTGTGCTGAGGCCAGATGTGGGCGGATGTGGAGGGCGGGCGCCTAGGGGGAACAAGATTCCTCCCCTTCCCCGGGCGCAGGGTTCCTTCGGCGGGACGTTTTATTTACGCAGCCAAAGTTCCGCAGCGCCTGTGCCTGCCTCCTGAGCCCAGCGCCTGCAAGGGTTAAGGGCGGGTGGCAGGCCCCACCCGAGGGCTACGGACCCAGGCCACAGGGGATCGCCCCAGTTCACCGCATCCTTCGCCACAAGGGCATCTACCCCGCGCACCCCCAGGGTGGCAGCTGCACCCGCTTGGCGGGCGCTGGGGAAGGAGCTTTCCCCAGGAAGGGGCATGGGGCCCGGATGGTAAACCAAGGTCAGAAGGACCAGGGACATGGTTTAACCCTCATCCCCAACCCTAGAAAGATTCTCTGCGTGAGGAGAGAGTAGACCTCAGCCTTTCCCGTGTAGAGAGAAAGAGTTCATGGTATCTGGAGAAAGAAATCAGAAGTGGGGAAAAGGAGGGCTGCCCAGGGGCTCCCTCCGGGTTGGGCTCACCCACACAGCCTTGTCTTTGTCCAGCCAGTGGGTCATACTCTTCCCCAGCCACTGGACAGACATGCTGAAACTTCACTACCCAGTGGGGACACAGAGTGCGTCAGACAGACAAGCAAAAGGCACTGGTCCCCTGGAAGGGCAGGCAGGGGAGAGGGGTGTGGGCAGCTCTGCAGCGTGGTCCCTCCAGGAGTGACCTGTGAGTGTGTGAGTCCACCCTGAGGCAGGGCTGGTCACTGGCCACTCCCCTCCCCAGTAGCACCCTAAGAAAGATCCCAGAGGTGCAGAGGATGCTGAGACCAGAAGTGGAACCCAGGTCTCCCGAGGAGAATGCCTGGCTTTTGGGGGCACTATGTAAATGGCTGGAATGGAATCCTTCCTTTTTAAGAAAAGTGGTCACTCCCTCCTTCATGCTTTGGATATTTTGAACTATTTTCAACCAAGTGAGTTTGTGGACATGGGAACTGAAAAACCACAGCCATTTCAGATGTGCACACACCCTCATCTGCCTGGGAGCCTGGGTTTCAGAAACGGGGGCTGCACTGCCATTAATAGAACCCCAATGGCTTCCAGATCGGCTCATGGGCCTGCCTGGTAGTCCACTACCCCATCTGAGAATGGAGGGTCAGTCCTTAAGAAACTCAACCCAACAGCACAGCACCCTGGGAAGATGCCAGTCCCTGGGAAAGCCTCCAACCAGGACCACAGCATTATTCTCCAGTGTTTTTATAAAAAGCACCTGGTGAGTAGAGACACACCCATCCGATTGTTCTCCCCTAGAGCTGGCGTGAAGTTCTACCAGATTAGCACGGGGTCGGCTTATTGTGCTGTATTTATTCCTGTGCAAGTGGGGCCGAACATACTTATGCTTATTTCCTGGGGGAACCCAGCCAGGGTGCAGGACTCACCAAAATGCTCTCTGTTGGGAATCCAAAGACAATGCAGCAGGGAGCTGAGTTCCAAGGTCAGAAAGTGACTTGGCTCCAGAGCCCAAGTTCCCCATCCCTATGCCTCTGTCCCCCTTTGCTTTAACCCCTTGGCCCACAACACCACACCTAGAAACTGCCCAGACTCCCCAAGATCCCTCAGAAGAGTCAACCTGGGCATGGCCACACCCCTAAAAGGAGGTTCACCCCTGTGTCTAGCTCACTGTTCTAACTGTACATCATTTATTTCCTCCTCGGTCTGTCCTCAGAGGAGAAGGGAAACAGTGGGTACTTTTCTTCCCATTATAACTCTGCAAACTTTAGGACAACCCATCTGCCCTTTGGCCACCTCTCAGTTTAAACCATCCTCCTCTCACTCCCTCGTCTCACACACACACACACACACACACACACACACACACACACACCTTTGATAGTGATCTCTTGGCTGGTGCCCTATCTGAGATTCCAAAATTTTCCTAAGGCAGACAGTCACGGGGTGGTGAGGGCCTCCCCCACCCTGTCTCCCAGAGCCTCAGGCTGGGTAAACAGCCCTGGCAGGGACACTGGGCATACAGGACGAGCAGCCGACAGGTGAGGAAAATGGGTTTAAAACTAGTCAGAGAAAATAACCATACCAGTGCATCTGAGCAAAGTCTCCAGAGCAGGCTGGCCAGCGGGACACTGAGGGATTGCTACCCACAAGTGCGGTGCAAGACCTGTAGTGTCTGAACAGTGCTCCCCAAACGATAAGCCCACGGGACCCTCAGAGTGAGGTCTGACTGGGAAAAAGAGTCTCCCCAGGTATAAGGAAAATAAGAATCTCAAAATGAAGTCATCCTGGATTAGGGTGGGCCCTAAACCCAATGACAAGTGTCCTTAGCAAAGAAGGTACAGAGACACAGATAAAAGCTCACCTGATGCAGGAAGCAGAGCCTGGAGTGATGGCCAAGGAACCCCCAGAGACACCAGAAGCTGGAAAAACCGGAAAGGTCCTTACCTACAATCTTCCAGGAGAGAGTGGCTGGCCCTGCTGACTCCACGGTTTCGGACTTCCAGCTTCCAGAACTGTCAGCACACACGGCTAGGGTAAGGCGTTTTTTACACTAATACAGAACTTCTAAGGGCTGATCACAAAGTACTGTGCGTGGTCAAGTAAAAACAATTATTATGGTAAAAGTCGCATTGTCATTAATGCCTCTCAAAATACCCCCGGCTTCAGGGACACTTAGCCCATCATTCTTTCTACTTTCTGAAACAGTTCTAGAAGGCTTCTTTTGGGAGTCTTTTATTTATTTATTTATGCATTCATACATCTTTAGTTTTGCTTTTTGGGGGGGGGGGGTTGAGACAGGGTCTTGCTACATAATTCAGGCTGGCCTTGAATTTACTACGTGGCCTAGGGTGGCCTCAAACTCACAACGGTCCTCCCACCTCAGACTCCAAAGTGCTGGATTACGGGTGTGCACTGTTGCGCCTGGCCTTTCATGAGTCTTCAGCTGCACTGTTGTGGCTGCCTTGATGTCTAAGCCAATTTCAAACATTTAACTTTCATGGTCGTTTTGATTTGAGGGAAGAGCCAGAAGTCAGCCAGGGCCACATCTGTGAATAAGGTGTCATGTTTTTAGGAGTCTGCCTTTCTACTGGATGACACCCAGCAGCAGGAATCACCATATTTATGATCATCCCTCGTGAAGACTCTCACGAAAGAGGACTTGGTGAACAGCCTCAGAAAGTGGCAAGAATGATGGGGTCGGTGCGTTTGAAGTAAGGGTGAGTATTTTAAGGGAGGTTAATGGCACCATGTCTTTTACTGTAATAAGTGTTTTTAATTTAAATATTCGCCATATGTTTTGGGCCACTGCTTTCAGTCAAGACTTCACATCTCGAAGAAGTCACCTGCCTTCAGTGACCAACTCTGCCTGGCAGACTCTGTCCTGGTTGCTTGGGGAAGGGGCCCCTGATCGCAAGTTTAATAGAAAAGCTGGGGCAGAGATACGTAAGATGGGTGTGACAAGAAGCCCCCCACCTAGGCCTTTCTGGAGAGAGCCCCCAGGTCCAGCTTGGCAGAATGAAGCACTCAAAGCATGGGAAAAGAGGTCGGAGGAAAAGCTGGGCGGAAACAGCCGTGTGGCCTGCACATGACCCTGGGGCAGGCGCACAGGTACAGCCCTCTGTGGAGAAGCTGAGCTGGCTGGGAACAACTGAGCAATGCTTGGAAACAGGGAAACCGATGGCTCCAAGCCCACTGCACCCCTGGACAGGACACTCATCAGAAACAGGATCTGTCTCCTCACAGAGCAAAACTTCTCCCTAACAGGGCCCATTCAGGCCTCTCTGAGGAGCCTCACTAAGTGGCAGAGGCTGGGACCCATCTGCAGCTCAGCCTGCCACAGCCCCCAGACTCCTTGGCTCCCCATCTTAGTATGGTGCCCTTGTCTACCAAGCACCCAGGTCAAATATCTGCAGGTTGCTCCTGCATCCTCTTTCCCTCACCTCCAGCATCCAAGCTGCTACCTCCCGATGGTCTGCAGTTCATCCTCCAGCAGTCTGCTGGCCACTGTTTGAATATGGGGGCCTAAATGACAGCTCCAGGCGTGCAGCAGTGGCCTGGTCCCTCAGTGGAAACACTCCCCAGGCTCCAGATACCAAAGTGACCTCCATGACACTGAAGCTGGGAGACACCGTGCGGTGGCCACCAATGCAGCTTCCACACACAGGTGTGACCTCAGAAACACATGCAGTAGGTGCAGCTCCGCGCACAGGAGCGTTTGCCGGGGTGGCCTGAGGTTCCCTGCACACACACAACACAGTGTTAGAGATCATCAGAAAACTAGAAGTTGTATGTATTTTTTTAACTTTGTTTTACACATAGCTAATTTATATGATTTAAATGCAAGATACCTAATTTTATAATTTACTTTTTCTAATTCAGCAATGCATTTTGCTGTGATAAAATATACACAACAGGAAATGTACTGTTTTAAGCATGTGCCAATGCCTGATTCTGTGACCTTAATTAAGCACAGTCAGGCTTTCAGGGAGCCGTCTCCTCCACCTGACTCCAGCACTGCCTGCATCTTCCTACAGTAGAATTCTGTCACCACTGAACAATAACTCCCTGGTCTCCCTTCTCCCCAACCCCTGGCAACCCCCATTCTACTTTCTGTGTCTAAGTTTGACTACTCTAGAAGCTTCACCTAACAGTTGTCCTTTTGTGACTGGCTTATTACCCTGAGCATAATGTCCTTAAGGTCCATCTATGTAGTAGCAAGTGTCAGAATTTCCTTTTTCTTAAAGGCTAGGTAGCTAGGCTTGCTGGTGCACCTGTAATGGTGCCACCACTGGGAGGCTGAGGCAGGAGGATTGCAAGTTCAAGTCCAGCCTGGGCAACTTAGCAAGTTAACAAGACCTTGCCTCAAAATAAATAATTGAAACTGGGATGAAGATGTAGCTCATTGTGAAGCCCCTGGGTTAGGCGCCCCCATATATCACACCCACACCCACAAATACCTACAAAGACTGGGTAATATTCCGCCATGTGGAAACACCATGGCTTCCTTCTCCATCCGTCCTTCAATGGACATCTGACTTGCTCCAGCCTTTTGGCTGCTGGAAATTATGCTGTGGTGAACATGGGTGTACATACATGTGCTTGCTGGGGTCCTTGCTTTTCATTCTTTTGAGTATATACCCAGAGGTGTCATTGCTGGCTCGTATGGTAATTCTGTATAATTGGGGGGGTGGGGGTACTGGGGATCGAATTCACAACCTGGCAGGCACTTATGCCACTGAGCTAAACCCCCAGCCCTATTTTTTGAGACAGGGTTTCACTATGCAGTTCAGGCTGACCTTGAACTCACTTTGTTGCCCAGGCTGGTCTTGAACTCACAACGATCCTCCTGCCTCAGCCTCCTGAGTGCTGGGATTACAGGAGTGCACCACCACACCTGGCTTCTATACATTAATTTTACATAGGAATTTATATACAATTTATTTTAATATATTTATATAATTATGTGTGCAAATTAAAATAATTTTCCACTCTATGCATTATATATAATTTAATTTCCATACTGCCTATGGTTAACGGGCTAACACCAATTTCTTCACAATTTACCCAGCAGCCCTAGCTCCACCAAGGTCCTCTCAAGTCCTGACTGACCCTCATCCCACTTCTGATTTCCCTGTACCAGCATGCCCAGCCAGGCTTTCATTGTTAGAGCAGATGATGGCACCTCCCTTGGCCTCACCAACACCTGAGGTACAAAGTCCTTGCACAGCCTCTGCCCAGGCCCCCTTGCCCACCAGCCTCTGTCCTCTGCACACTGCCTCCTGCCCCAGGACACTTGCACCTACCATTCCCTCAGCCTCAGCAGCTTCCCCACAATCCTCCCCCTGCCAGCTCTCGGTCTGTCATCATCTCAGGGTTAAGTAACAGAAGGACCATCTCAGGTGACCCCTAGACACACTTCCTGTGTCCTCCCCAGGCACACAGCACGGAATGCCCTGTATACTGTTCAGTCCTAAGGAGGAGAGTACCAGTCTCCTTTGCTGGATAACAGGGTCATAGGGACTCCCGGTGGCAAATCAACTCAAAAGGGCACAGAGGACAGTGAGAACTCACAGACCCTGCACACCAGGCCCAGGGCTCCAGGCAGGGTGCTGTCTGCACGTGGGCTAGGAGCTCACAGCAAGCTCTGGACCACCGAGTATCCTGTTGGCTGCCAGAGTTTTGCAGTACTGGAGATCGAATCCAGGGCCTTGGCCCTGAGCAACACCCTGTCCTTTCCTATTTTTTTATTTTGAGACAAGACCTCATTGGGTGACTAAACTGCCTCAGCTGGGCCCTAACTTCTGGTCCTCCTGCCTCAGAACTCCTCAAGAGCTGGGACTGAAGGTATGTGCCACCACGCCTGCTAGCTGTCAGATTTTGAACCTTCCTACTGTGCAGGCAGCATGGGGACAGCTGACGATTATCCAGTGTGCAGGCCATGGAGCCCATCGCACCATATGACTCTGGCTTCAAGGCGACTGGAAGGTTTCTCTGCAAAGGAACACATGACTAATCTGTTCCCCCAACTTCCCATTACCACCCGGCCTGCCTTGTGCACAGCGTTTACAGCAAGCCCTGACCACAGCGCCTGGGCGCTTATCTCCCAGGCAGGGGACTTTGCAAACAAAGCATTCATCTTCTAAATGCAGGCTTTTGAGTCATCCAAGAGACTCCTGGCCAGGCAGCCACCACACGCTCTGCGCCAGCGTCCGCTCTGAGCTCCCCACGCTGAGACGGCACGCGCAGGCAGCTCAGCTTGGAGGGCCTAGCGCTCCTGCCTCTGACGACAGGATGGGGCTGTGGCTCCCTGAAGGCTTCCCGCCCTCAGTCAGTTTCACTGGGAAACTTTACAAGTTACAATGATCTAAAACCTGACATGAGCCAGGGCTGCTCACACAGAAGGCAGAAGGACTGGGTGGCAGCTCTGAGGGGACCCTCACCTGCTGAACCCCGGCTCCTGGCTCCTAGTGTCACCTGTTAACCTCCAGGCTCCATGAGCTTCCACTGATGGTTTCCGGGGTCTGAGCTGCTGACAGCGCTGGCTTTGGTAAGGGGGGACCCACACATAAGAGGGAGGAGGGACACTCTCCTCCCCATGGCTCATCCTTTTTCCCGGATCCTTCCCTATTCTGGGCCCCCAAGGTACAGGTTTAGATTGAACCGAAGTCCCCAGCATCCTAGCAATCACGTGGGGCAAAAGGTACAGGGATTGGGGGGGCAGGCAGGGGTTGCGGTGGCCAGCACACATCAGGGGATGGAGACAGTTTCTGACCCCCACCAGTGCCCCCTTCATAAGGCCACCCAAGGGACCCAGAGGAGTGGCCAGCTTGGTACTGAACCAACATCTAGGCAGCCTGCGACTGAGGCTCATGCTGCCCCTCTGTGGTGCCGGCCTGCAGACGCTTCACCCGGGGCTGCAGGGACACTTGGCTGGACCACAGGCCTGCCCGGGGTAGGGGGGATGGGCTGTCCCCAGGGATCCTTGGCGCCCTGGCCGCCCTGCCGTCTTTCTCAAGCAGGGCCCTGCTCAGCCGGGTCTGAGGGCAGAGGCAGCTTGCCACTCACTGCCGCAGCGTGGGGACGGAGGCTGAGTCACCAGCCTGCCCCAGTTCCACGTCAGCAGGGACAACAGGGATCTGAGCAGAGAAGAAAGCACTTATTTTTAAGCCACCGCTGTGACCCAGGCAACGTCATCCCCAGGGAGCGGCCCTCCCTGCCTGCCATCTGTGGGCTGTGGCCTGACCCTGACAAGGCCCTTGCCCACCCCGCTGCAGCAGGATGGAGGCTGGGAGCCAGGGTCAGGCCATGGGGTGGGGTGGGGAGCTGAGGGCCTCCTTCCCTCCCTCCTCCCCTTCTCCCCCTCTGCACCTCTCAGAAGGGTCTGCAGGACTTGTCTGCCATCCATCCACAATGCTGCTGGAGTCCACCTGCATCACCTGCTTCCTAAAAGCCCACCCACCCTACCCTTGCACACTTCCAGTGACCAGAGCTCGGTCCACCTTGGCTCAGTCTGGTCTGTTTAAAGAGACGGACACCGGGGATGTGGCTCAGTGGCAGAGTGCTCGCTTAGCAGCTCAAGGCCCCAGGCTCCATGCCCAGTAGCACAAACTAATTAATTAATTAATTAAAGAGAGAGAGGTGGGGAAAAGGAGAGAGATGGGAGTAGAGAAAAAGAGAGGGGTCACTTTGAGAGCATGGAATTGGTAGCCCCTTTTCCCTTTCCAGAAGGATGGGGGAAGAAGATACGGGGCAGCTCCTTCCGGGGACCTGGACTTTGGGGCACCTACCCCTCAGTTTGGAGGAGACCAAGACATCAATGTCCACAGTGCAAACTGGCCTGGTAGGGAGCAGGACATCATCATCTCTGCATCCCTGGCAAAGATGTAAATTGGACCGCAGGGGCCTACCAAGGACAGCCTGCCAGGGGCTCGCTTGGGGCATGGAGGGCAACTTCCTTTCCATCATGTGGTCCAGGAGTACGGCGCCCTGGATGCGAGTGCTCTGGCCCGCACAGCGGCATGAGGTGAGGCATTAGGGGCTGTAAGCACAATTGGACGCCCCTCCCTCCTCAGCCAACAACCCCAGGACCCTGGGAGCTCTGGAACGTTCCTCACAGGGCAGATCTGTGGTCTGAGGCAGAAGGAGATGCCTGGCCGTCTCTGTCCCATCTCTGCCAGGCTCCAGTGACCTCCACAGAAGCCCCTGGTAGTCAGAAGTTGCACTGTGAGCTGGAAGATTCCCAGGCCCTGGCTTCTTCCTCTCCTGCTCTTCTCACTTCCACCAGCCATCGCTGGCTGTGTGTCGACACCGCTATGGGGGCGTAAAGAAGAAAGAGGCAAGAGGCAGGATGGTGCGCGTCTGTAATCCCAGCACTCTGGAACACGGAGGCAGGAGGGTCAAATGCGCCAACCCAGTCTGGGCAACTTACTGACCTGGTGAGACCCTGTCTCAAAATAAAAAATAAAAGGGCGGGGGATGTAGCTCAGTGCCAAGGTCCTGAGTCCAATCCCTAGGACTAGAAGGAAGGAAGGAGGGATAGAGGGAGGAAGCAGGAAGGAAAGAAGGGAGGAAAAGAAGAAAGCACTCAGCTCTGCCCAGCTCAGTTCGAAGGCTTCTATGGGTTTCCACGTGGGCTGGATTTCTCTACCCCTTTCCCTGTCCATGGTGAATCAAGCAGAGGCTGTGTGTGCCCTGTGCCCTGTGCCCCTCCGTGACCTCATAGCAGA
>RJWM01020628.1:0-36837 GCA_004363535.1 Dasyprocta punctata | reverse complement strand
TTCCTGACTACTCTGTCGGTAATTACAGGTTCCCACATCCCAGTTCCTGCCATCCACCCATTCATCCTCCTCTTTTCATTTGTTGCCATTCATCTCATGTGGGGTGTGTTTGTGTTTGTGTTGGGGATTGAAGTAAGGCCTTTACACTGAGCTACATTCTCAGCGCTTTTTAAAATCTTTATTTTAAGATGGTCTTGCTAAGTTTCCCATGCTGGGCTGGATCCTGTGATATGCCCGTCTTAGCTCCCAGCGTGCTGATACTGTAGGCGCGCACCGCCACACCTGGCTGTGTCGGATCTCCTCTGCTGCAGAACAGAGATATCTTGAGGAGAACCGCCTTCTGTCTGTCTTACTCATTCCTTGAACTCGGGGCATGGTAGCTGCTTGACAGCTGTTAATTGTTGCATGGATGCACTTTTCACCCACCTCTGAGGTCACTGTGCGATTCTCTGCTGTGTGACTGGGAGTGATTACTGGCAGCACCAGGTTTTTTCCTTTCCACTATACAGTGTCTTCTAGAGTGCTGGGGTCATCTCACACTGTGTATAGATGAGTCTACTTGTACCCTGCTTTCATTGCTTTCTTTCAGTCCTGACTGTGGCTCATGTTTGTTCAGACTAAATGTTTTCTAGGGGCCAAGGTGGTAGGCAGACCAGCCACTATGTAAGAGAACTGTTGTGGTACTGTGCTTAGGCTCTGCAGGACCAAGAGCCAGGCTCCACTGACTGCATTAATAACAAGCTTCTAGCATTATTCTTAGTAGTAGAATTTTTTTACATGAAAGTAGGTCACTTCTGTTCCTTATTGTTTCTGTTAACAGAGATGGCCACTGACTATAATTTTGGGCTTTTTATAATTCTAATGACCTTGAGTTTTATAGGTCAGTTTCTGGGTTACTTTTTTTTTTTTTTTTGTGGGAAAGGGGGTCTATGTAGTTCAAGATGGTCTTGAGCTCACTATGTCACCCAGGCTGGCCTCAAACTTGAACTCATGGTTCTCTTCCTATCTCAGCCTACCAAGTGCTGAGATTATAGGCCTACGTAACCATGCCTGTCTGCGTAGCATTTTTAGATGAACTGAATGTGGTCCCATGGTGTTGATATATCATGAGTTTCTTGTGTTTGTCTTTGAGCTACATCCTCAGCCTTTTTTCATTGTGAGACAGGTTCTTATTAAATCACTTAGTTGCCCAGGCTGGGCTTGAATTTTACAACCCTCTGGCTTTGGCTGCCTGGAGTGTGGGATTCCAGGCGTGTACCACCAGGCCTGAGCCTGATTTATAGCACCGTGTTTAGGACGGGGTGGCTTCTTCTCTTTCTGCAGTGGAACAAGCTCATGGTCAACACACGCCCTGATAGTTAAGTATATATTTGGTCCTAGGAATGCACCCATTGAAGGAGCTGGGGTAGTGAGGACCACGCAGACAGTTTGACTGTCCAGACTTTTTGGCCTGGCTGGGTGGAATTGCACAGGACCAGCAGCACCAAGTTAGTTCCTTGGGATTTTTTCCAACATTTGTCTCCATATTCAGTTTTGTTCTTCTTTCTGAAACAGAGTGGCCTCTGAAGTCAGCAGCTAGAACTGTTGGAAAATACCTTTGAAAACTACTAGTGTTGCAAGGTAGAGGAGAGGTAACTGCCAGTAGTGCAAAGGTAGAGAGAAGCTAGTTGACAGTAGTTCAAATGTGGATTAGATACTGGTTTTTTTTTTCCATTTGTCTTCTGAGGGGGACCTGATTTACTTCCTCCTCTGCCTGTTACAGTTTTTCATGGGCACTTAGAAAAATGAGCTATTTAATGGTACCAGCCCATGAGGGTCCAACTTCAGATTCAACAAAAGCTGCTCCAGCATCCTAACGGGAGACTGAACAACTGGAAAGGCAGGGCTGCCAGGCAGTCAGTGAGAAGCTGTGGTACAGGGTGACCCCTGTTCATTCATGTTGGTTCAAATGACCTGAACGTACTTCCCTCATTGGGGACCTGTTTTAAGCATTGCAGATGCTAATGCCTCATGATCATCTGCTAGACTCCGTGGAGTGAGAGTAAAGAAATTCGAATTGATAGTGCCTGTGACTTGGCCACACTGCCCATACGTGTGTCAGGCTCCTAAATGGGAGAGACTGCCATGGACGCAGCTCTGAATTTGCCGATGGGAGCCAAATTGCTGTTGGTGTGGGAACTGCAACTTTGAAGTTCCAGACTTTGATGTGAGTAAACTCTGAGACTTAAAGTCCCTCTCTGTGTGGTAACTTTCTTTAAAACACCAAAATGAAAATATAAATCGATTTAGATTTAGGGGTGAGTTACAGAGGCAAATCATAAACGGAGGAGACTCCTTTCAAACCACATGTAAACATGTCACATCCTTAGAAGAAGGAGGTTACAGACCTTTTCATTTCTGTCTCTTTCTACTTCTAACCTCTCCTCACAGATCCTGACCTCCAGCACATGTGGCCACCCAGAAAAGAGGACACTTGGCCTTTGCTGTGGATATTGCCTTGTATATTGCATGATGGAGAAATAGAGCTGCATGCATTAAGTGTTCATTTTGTTCAGATCTTGAGGTTCATATTCTTGGGATCATTTCACAGCCTTCTTAAAATTGAGACTAATAGAAGTTCTTTCCCTTTGCATTGCTGATGAAAACAGTTTGGGAACAGAGAGTGTCAAGCTTGTGGGTCACTTCCTCTTTCAAAAGTTGTCATTAAATTCTAGATCAGTTGATAGGCCAGTAATGGAATTGACTTCAAACAAACAAGAAATACTGTGCTTGGCATGTTTAAATTTCATGGCTATAGAACTTATTGCTGGCCTTCTTTCTCAAAGAAACTTCTTTAGGCTTACTTGCATTATATGTGTGTGTCTGTATACAGTAATGCATGTACAATCTCTTATTTTCTTTCTTAAAGTTGAAAGCCTGAGGGATCTGATTTCACAGAGATAGTGTAACTATTTCTCCCTCATAAGTGGCATATTCCTTTAATATTTGTGTCACATGCTGTGTGTCTAGTGCACTCTCTTCTACAGGTGTTTTGTAGAACCCTACAGGAGAGGTGGGGAAGCCCAGATTTTGTTGAGGTGTTCATGGTTTCCATAATGTGACAGCTAATAAATGGAAGATAGATGACTGGAACTCTTAAGTCACTACCTTTGCTACCAAGCCTGAGAGAGCCTGCTGACTGTAATTGGTACAGTCAATAAAAAGGTTGAACCCAGCCCCCTAATTCTTAGTGTTTTTATTTTATGCTTGATGGGATGAGGGAGATAGTAGTACTAAGGGAACAGTATAGTTTCTGCTTTAAAAAACTCATTCATTCTTGAAAATGGTCTTACCCTTGCCCCAAACAAAAACACGTGCTGTTTGCATTGTGTGTGTTCTTTCCTTATTACGTCATTCATGCTGGGGTAAACAAGAGTCAGGTGAGGGGGGAATGGGCATGTAACGGGTTGAGAGTCCTCTAGCAGAATTTCTCCTCTCAGCACTACTTGGAGGAGATGGATTGGGATTATTGCTGAATTCTTTCAGTGTAATAAATGGACAGAAACTTTACAGATTTGTCTTCAAATGCATTATGCACTAGGAACTTTATATAATTCTAAGTTTTGTGGTCAGACCCTAAAAACATACATGATAGATTGCTAATATATTGGCTACAATGATGATGTCTTAAGTATGTTTAAAAAATAAGTATATACTGCTGCTACAGTAAGTGTATTGCACAGTAAGTGTATTGATGTACCACTGTACACAATTTTGGGTAACAAGTTTGTATGCTGAAGTAGTGTCAGAAATGATTTCTGGAACTTGAGCTAGCACTGTGTTTAAATAAAAGGACAAAAAATTCATTGTTCTGAGAACATATTGTATACTCATTTTAGTTATTCTTTTCCCAATTGCGAGTTTTACAGTCTGCATGCAGTAAAAATGCCACTGAGCAAGGATTTCTTTTTGATGAAGATGTAATTTCTGCTCTAATATTTAGATGAGAGTTTGTAGTAACTTTTGGTTGGGGAACTTAATGTATACGTTTGTCTATGAATATGTGTCATTTGATAAAACTTGGCAAGCTTTGCAAGTGTTGGCAAAAGATTTTGACTGTCTCATGGCAGCATTACCCTGGGGTTGACCATTTAAATGTGCAGCACTTTATCTTGATGAAGTGAATGCATTTGATTTCCTTGGCAAACCAGGGAGTTTGTTGGTTACAAACATAATTTTTTGAGTGTTTATATTATTTTTTCTTCTAGATGTTTGTGAGCTGTTTTTCCAGTGTATATTGAAAGCATGTTTTTTCTTTTCAGAGTGGATTGTAGTACAAGACTTTGTTAATAAAATAAAAATAAAAATGGTAAGGCAGAATGACTTAGTTATTTTTATATTTTCCTGTAAAAACAGCCTCAGTTAAGTGAGCCACAATGAGCCATGATGTATTTCCTCCATCAGGATGGAAAATAAGCCATTTATTATTTCAGGTCTGACTCACAGTGAACCTGCTGACACTGGTATGTTTTAAAATCATAATCATAAGGAACAGGTTAGGGCAGAAACTTGGACGCTGGGCCTAGAATTACCTGCTTATTACAATGTTTTACAACTTGGATGCTTTTGGTTTTCTGGCACAATGTCCTAAACCTCACACACTAAACACCCCCTTGTTGTACAATTATTGCTTGCTGATTTTAGTTGGTGCCAAAAAGACAGATGCCTCATCATAATTACCATTTTTAAATTTCACTGTTATAGACGTGTGTGTGTGTGTGTGTGCATCCCCATATATATTTGTGTGTGTATGTGTATGTTTAACATATGAATATGTTATTTCCTCTCTCTTCCCTCAGTGTACTTGTCTTTGTTTTTGCCAAGAGAACTCCGGATGTCCCTTAGTTAATAAGGATAGTCATCTGAAAAGTGAAGGATCTGATATATGGATGCAGCATTGTCTTAGTTACTTTCTCATTGGTGAGATAAATAGCCAACACCCACAGGTTAAAGGAGGAGAGGTTCATTTTAGCTCATTGTTTCTGGAGGTTTCAGTTCATTGTCAGCTGGCTTCAAGGTAGGGCAGCATGGCAGAGGAAAAACAATCCAAGGCATGACAGGCAGGAAGCCGTGAGACTTCTGCTTCTTTCCCTTTTTATTCTTTCCGGGTTATAAGCCTATTGGTTGGTGCCTCTCACACCCACAGTGGGTCTTCCCTCTTCATTAAATCTATTACCTACACTCAGAACTGTGCTAAACCAATCACTGGAGTAATTCAGTGTCACACACCAATGATCCAATCACTTACTAAAAGTTGCACCTATGAGCACATGAAGCTGTGGGGGGACATCTAGATATAAGCTGTAACAATGAGTCATCAGTGTTGTAAAATATGTAAGATACATGGGATTGCAAAGAAAGCTACCTCTGGTCAGGCGTGGTGGCGCACACTTGTAATCCCAGCACTCAGGAGGCTGAGTCAAGAGGATCTCTGCAAGTTCGACACTAACCTGGGCTACAAAGTAAGTTTAAGGCCAGTCTGAACTGCATAGTGAGACCCTATCTCAAAATGGACAAAAAAAAAAAAAAGCAAAAATATTTTATCAGTATGCTGAATAATCAAATTTAGCCGTGGGGCACTTTAATTATGAGGTAATGAGTAAAGACTTTTTTTTTAATTTAAATTTTGAGACTGGGTCTTGCTAAGTTGCCCAGGCTAGGTTCAAATGTATGTTTTCCTAACTCAGGAGACGAGCTACCACACCTATTGAGTAAACATTATTTTGATTTAAAGAATTTTTAATTTTGTGATACTGGGGATCTTGTCCAGGACCTGGCACATGGTAGGCACGTGCTTTAACACAGAACTACACCCCAGCCAATATTTTGAATATTTGATTGGAACTGTAATGTGAAGATCATCAGAATTTTGTTGGTGCCAGATTTCCAAGTACTGCCAATACTTATTATGAAATGTTGCCTATACTTTTTTTTTTTAATATTTTATTAATAATACAAGACAAGGCAGAAGAGAATCCCCCATACTTGCTACATTGCCCACTGTAAAGAGATGCTTGGGTTGCTGACCAGAGGCCTCGCCAAATCTACAAAACAAAAGTTGGTTGATGTTCCTTGGTTGCTATCAATCCAGCCAGACCTCCGAAATAGCAGGTTGCTCACGGGGGGGGGGGGGGGGGAGAGTGTTGTCCCTGATTCCAAAGCGGTGCCCTTCGGGCCGGGCAGGGGCCCCCGCAAGGGGCCCTTCTCGTTCTCCTCCAAGGTCCTGGGGTCAGGACCCCAGAAGGCAGTCCATATTGCGTCCTGATCGGTGCCTGTTGCCTATACTTGTAATTAAAAGAAATACTACATTTCAGTCAGTGATTTAGAAAAATATGATCACCTCTCAAAGAGTGTTGATCCCCTGAGTTTTGTCTGTGGGACTCAAAAGTTTAAAAATGCATGATCTTGGGCAATTTTTTTTCCCCTCTAAAAGAATTTCTTTAGACATTAATTTGAATATACGCAAATCCAGTCTTTCTTGAAGACCATGTTCTATTGATCTTGATTCAAAACCAGGGAGGGATGTTTCGTTTTCTGGTCAAATTCTAATTATCTATAACCTAAAATGGAAAAATAAGCCTTTATTTTCTTAAAATCACTAGCTCCTTTGATACCAAAAGGCAGATGCCTTCAAGCCTGTATTTTCTGTGATGTTGTGCAAATGGACTTAAATTTACAAGGACTGGTGAATCATTTTACGTGTGCTCCAGGTGCGTTACACTGTGCATGTGCGTGTGCGCATGTGCAACTTGAAAGTATATCCATCTCATTTCATAAGGCAGAAGAAGAAATGTGAAGAAAGGAAGTAAATTAATCTCTTATTGGCAAGCAGAAGTAGAAATGCAAAGTAGATTCCCACTTTGGTATTGGTTCCCTCTTCCCTGGGACTTCATTGCATAATGCATTATCCAAGTGGAATTTTGTTTCAAGTCTGCTGAGCTTAAAATTCCAAATGCTTCTGATAATCAATTTTGAGTAGTTTGAAAACATCGAGCTGTGTGCTGACATAAGAAAATGACAGAACTGAAGACATTTACAGTGGCCGTTGTTTAATGTTACCCTGACCTGGAGACCATTTAAAAATACCAAAAGTTAGTGCATTTTAGCATTTATTCCAGATGAGGGTTTTAAAAGTGTCTTTGAAAAATCTTTACTGCCTGCAGTAAAAGATATTTGTATGCTCAAACTGTCCGTAGGATCCATCATATGAGCTGAAAATTATCTTTAATAAATTAACAGTGATCGTGACAAATCTTACTGCTTTGAAGGGAGAAGGCGGCATTTCGTGAGGTAATACTGAAAAGATAACTTTCTCCCACATTCTTACATAATACCTGCCTTAAGAATCAGTAAAATATTTGACTGTGACACTTTAATTTGAAGACGTTCTTTTCTGAAGAGAGTTAGAATAAAAGATTAGTTAAAATGGAAATAAATGAGTGACTGCTACTTTTAACAGCTGTCTAACCCTGGGAGGGGGTGGAACAGATAGATACGCGGAAGCATGCATTTTTTACTGGAAGGAGAAGACATTATAGCAGTCAGTTTTTGCTGCGTAACAGCCAGCCACACTCTCAGTGAGATATTACTATAAGCATTTATTTCTTGCTCACATTGATTGTGATCACATTGCTCACATTGATTGATACCGGATTGCCAGGGGCAGCACACTTGGTTTGTCTCATTTTGAGGCCTTGACAGGTAGACAAGTGACTCACTGGTTGGTGTCAGATGTGCAGGAGGACAAGCTTTGCTGCACAAGTATTGTTTGAAGCCTCTGCTAGTGTCATATTTGCTAGCATCTTGTCCAAAGTAACCCTGAAATACAAAACCAGAGGTAATCTTCACCCACCAACAGATAGTAGAAATACAGCTACCAGAGGATAGACCAAGAAGTGTGTCCTGCCACATGGGCTAAAAATAGGAACTCTGGGGATATTTTACCAGGTTATTTGGTGCTATCTTGTTGCCTTTGGCTTTTGTCATTCTTCCTGCACCAAGTAACACTAGTTCAGTCTTTCATATGAATGTGGACTCATGGGAGATAGGTTGCTTTATGCCATGGTAGGTATGTTGCTGTCAGTTAGGTTAGGGCCACTATACTGAAATGGCACTCTATATTTCTGGGGCCCAAGTATGGCCCGAAGGGAAAGGCAGAGGAAAGCAGATCCAAGAGGTTTGCATAAGCTTTACTTGTGGAAGTAGGAGGTCACTTTGAGTAGGTCAGGGGTGTGATCAGTTGTGCTTCTTTAGAAAGTGGGGAATAAGAAAGGCAGTGAGGAAGTTGGATGGTGGTTTGGGGTGCAGGATCTTCAGGCCACAGTACGGCTTGAGGGGGATGAACTGGGCTGACACCACTGCACAGCTTTCCTCAGGCCCTTTTGACACGCTGCCTCTCAGAGCCCTCACTCCTCCATCAAAGATAGCACGAAGTGCTGTTACTTAAGCCATCCTTTCATAAGTTGACAGAAACTTGAGTACTATTTCTGAAATGTAGATAGTCTCTGGTGACAGGATGGGTGTGGTATGATTTTGGTGTTGAACGGTAAAACCTCAATTTGGAAATTGTCAACTTAGTGGGCTTGAAACCACCTTGGTCCCTTAAGTAGTGGATGTTATTTTTGTCTTCATTTTTATATTTGGTTTACCGTGCTTGATAATAATCAGGAAAAGAATTTGCTTTTACAGTATTTTGGTTAAATAGAACATGCCTTTCATAACTTGCACTGTGTTACTGTGTCAGAATATCTTTTCGATTGTGCCACATTTGTTGATAATTTCATTATTGCATGGTCTGTGTATGACTTTTAGATTTTTAGTTTTATGCTTAGACACTTTTCAGCTGATCGTAAAACAGTGACATTAATGGTATAATTTGTGGCACTCTTCCACACACCAGTTGGTTTTTTCTCCAGCTGTGCATCTCTATTGATCCCTTCCTCTGTGTAGTCAATGGCTTAACCAGTGGTGAAGTGGGGAGTATTGTGAGGAATTAATGGGACCAGGAAGGAGACACTGGGTGGGTGGTGGGAGAGGGAACACCAGAAGGAATGAGGTGAGGCCTACACTTGAGGTGAGCACCTAGGTAGAGGTACAGTTTCAGCAAGCTGAGGCTATATTTGGGGTGAATTGAGAAGAAATAAAGTAGGGGGAAAGTTCCCATCATTTGAGAGTAGGGAGTTACTGAGTATGGAAGTTTATTAGGTGTATTGATGAGAATAATACTGTTAAGTTTTAAAGACCAACTGTGAGGCACTTGGCCAGTTAGAATTACAACAAAATATCTGCAGCCATACTAGAATTATCCTCCAAATACTGTATTTGGATATACTCAGTTGTTCTTGGATTAGGAAATAAAATGATACAATCAATCTATGACTTGTAAGCACTTTATTTTTCTACTAAGTTATTTATTCCTATAAATATGTACTAGCTACTATAAATTGAAATCGATTTTTTTCTAAAAATGGGACTATATTGACTAAAAATGAAGATTGGATAATAGTTGATGATTTATGCATGTGTGTTCATACATAATACATATATATTGCACATTACATGTAAAAAAATATATATAAATAATCATTTTGGATTTTTGGGTGGTGTGCTCTGGATTGAACCTGGGAACTCATGCATGCCAGGCAAGTGCTGTGCCTCTTAGAAAATCAGAAAGTTAAGTATTATTAATTTTTAAATTCTGGAAACAAAGACCTCAGTTTTCTAAGGCATTTACCAAGTGTGTGATTACTCAGAACAAAATCTGTGTTCCTGGGGCAATTTAAGAACCAGAAGACATAGTGTAGATCAAATAGGAAACCAGTTGATTTTAGAAAGACAAAGTTAGCATATACGTGTTTGGCTTCTGTAACATTAAATAAACTTACTTTTCTGTCAGGAAAATATCTCAATTCAGTGGCATGTGGTTTATTTTTATGCATAAAACTTTTTAGGGGAGGACAGTAATATTTACAAATATGAGAACCAACATACCTTTCTGGTTTGGTCTGTGTGACATTTTCAAAGCAGAAACTTCCAGCAGAGAGAGGCTTGTAGTGATTAAGTAGCATTGTGTTTCTGTGGTCTGTATTATGTGGTCTTTTTATCTGTAATCTGTATTATGTGGATCTGTCTGCCTTTCCATCCGTGCTGGTGGCTTGGGGTCCCTGCTTCATACCAATATGATCATGGGCTGAAGGCATCACAGTCAATTATAATGTAAGGGTAAAGAGTACATGGGAAGGTAAACATGCCAAGAGAATTACATACAGATCAGACCATTACATATATGTACATATATGTGTGTGTGTGTGTGTGTATCCCTTAATCTGACATCAAATGCATTATAAGATAATTGGGAGTTGCACATGCTCAGGTGGTGTGCATTAATTAATTAACATGTACATAAACATGCTTAATTACCATATTTACCTAACTATGAACTTGTAGCAACAAGTAACATTCAGTACCTACACATTTAAGGGGTTAGTACCTCTTGGGTGGCAGGGTTGTTGTTTTGTTTTTGGGTAGAATTTGCAACAGTTAGGTTTGTGTTGCATTCAATATAAATCACACATTTAAGAAGCTACCCTGCTGCCTTCCCTGACTTTGCTGTATTTGGCATCCATTCTTAGGTTATGTTTCTGTGAGACACCAGTATGTACCCCAGTAGCTCTGCTGTGTGACTTTGCTTCCCCCTCGCCTGGAGGAAGTGTCCCTCCTGATGAGTGGTGTGCTGGTAGCCTCCTCTCCCCTCCAGGACAGTTGTCAGCTTCTAGTTTGCTTAGAACTCGGTTGTCTTTTTTCAGACATGTTTGTGCAATGGTACTTGTTTCCCTAATTAATAAACATTAATTAAATGTTAAATGAACCACTTAAATATGAATGTGAGAGCTATCTTTATGAAAACTAAGTTGAACCCTTAAAAAAACATAATTACTGATAAATTAGGTGTGGTCAGACCCTATAAAAGATTAGGGCTTATGAATTGAGTAGATTTCCCCCTTCACTTTAAAGAAACCAAAATTGTAAATCTTTGGGGACAGTACTTTATGCGTTTATAAGAAAGATTGAAAACCTAGCCCAGGGGACCTTGGTTCAAAGGTTTTTACCTTACTTCAAACACATTTATATGTGCTCGTGTCTATGTATATGCAGAGCCTGTCGAAAAAACGTATACATACTTCTTTTTTAGGAAAAGAAAAACTTGTGTAAGGTGCATGTTTTCCTGGTTTAGCACCTGTAGGCTTTTATCTATGGGGAATCATAGAGGATGTCATATATGCAGAAAACCCACTACACTGCTGACCCCTAGAGAAGAAATTGCATGTGCAGCAATCTCAGTGAACGCTTTGACCAAGGTTACCAAGCAGCAGTTCGCCATACTAATGAATGTCTGGAAGCTAATGGCTGCCACTTTGAGCACCTCTTGCAATTGTAGAGGCCAAAGGTAACTTGTACTAATCTCATGAAGTCTCTGTAGATTTAATATTAAAATATTTATTTATATGTTTTTCTTTCCTTGAAGTGTGTGTACAGTTTTTGGTGGACCGTGTGTGTGTATGTTTTGCGATAGGGTCTTGCTGTGTGGTTCGGGCTGGCTTTGAGCTATGTAGTCCAGTGTGGACTCACCTCAGGTCTCAGCCTTCCCCGTGCTGGGATCATAGGTGTGTGGCACCAGGCCTGGCTTGCATGCACTATATTTTTAAAGCAAATGTTATGGTGTGTGTTGTGTACATACTTAAAATTTTGTCCTTGCTACTCACTTCCCTGCCTGACCTCCCTCCCTTCCTTGTTTATCGACAGCTAGAGCAGTGGTGGGAAACCCGTGGCACGTGTGTTGCAGTGGGCTATTGGTATCTTTAAAAGGTTCGCCATCACTGAGCTAGGATTTGGATTGGGATTGGGATTGGATAACATACATTTGGAACCTAATAATCAGTGGCATTAGGCATGTTGACTACTAAAAGATGTATATAACCTACTTCATATGGCTACGTCCTATTTTTCTTCATTACTGTATAATGAAATAATAGATTTATCTTAAGCATATGTTGAAAGAGGTCTAAAGTACAAATAAAAGGAATAGGTATAATAAAAAATTGAAAGAGATCATAAGGACTATTGCCATTCCCCTAAATCAAGTCTGAGGAAATGGTTCTAGTAGAGATCTGCCTCAAAGTGGCACAGCTGTGGCGTGACTGAAGCACTGAGTGGATGAGCTTTGGTGTGTGTGGTTTCACATCCCTCCCTCAAGAAGCTGCCTCTCAGTTGGGACCTTGCGCTTCATCTGTTTTATGGTGCTGTAGTGTAACTTGCAAAAGATATTTTATTATGTAGATAAACTTAGTAGTGTGAGTTTTTGTTTGTTTTGTATTTGGGGTCATCTTTATATGGCCTAACCTACACCTAAGTCTTTGGCACAAATCCTGGAAAAGCCTTCAGAGATCCTGCAGATAGTGGCAGAGGTGGCGTAGTGCTGGGGATTTATAAATCATGCTTTCTAGGTAGAATGCATTGCATTGGACTGAAATGAAAACGGTTGTTATTCAATGTAACGTTAAGTGGTCTTGGGTAGAAAATATGGGCATTATAAAAGCTATTTTAACTATTGAAGGTAAATCTCTTCCCGTTTGGGTTTGAAATCTTTTATATTGCTTATGAATTTTATTCTCTCTTACTTGAAAAGTACATTATACACATCTTCCCGTATAGTCCACTTTAATCCCCAAGGGATCTTTATTAATGAGTTTTATGCTTTGAGCTTAAAATTTTTCTTATCCTCAATAGTGAGACTGAGAGGAAACAGAAAAGCAAGGTTTTTCAGATTTCCTTTGAAAACTTTCATCTCATGTACCTATTCCTTTTGAAAATTTCTGTGTATAAGAGGCATAGTTTTTTTCTTTTGGCAAATGACTCATCTAAATCCTAGAGACTATGTTTAGATCTTTGTCCCTTAATTGTTCACATCCCAGTTCCTGTGCTTAGATTCACCTTCTGAAAGTGAGGAAAGGGAAGCATATCCCACCTCGAGTGAATTCATTCATAGGTTGGCTATTCAATTTGTGGAAAGAGCTTTTTTTTTTAAATTAGTTTTTCCCTACTGTGATGAAACTAAAAAATTAAGTGACTCACAGTTAAGTTTATGTGAATTTTTCTGTGCAATTTCAATCAATGCCTTTCGAGTCTGAAATATACATGTAACTAACAATAATGTAGGTAACTTCCTATAGAGTTCCAGTCACCTCATTGAAAAATTTTTAATGTTTCAAGATACAGAATCAATCTCTCTCTCTCTCCCCCCCCTCCCCCCGCCTCCCTGAGGATCAAATTCAGGACCTTGCACATGCCAGGCTATTGTTGTTTTTTATAAGATTATTTGAAAGGTCTAAACTCAGGATCTTTGACCCCCACCCCCCCTTTCTTTTCCTGGGCATCAGTCTCAGGCTTTTGCTTGCACTGGGCAGGTACATGCTCTACCAGTGAACTTTACTTTCAACCCTGATGCTATTTCCATGTCAAAAAGTATTTATGAAATCAAGAGATTAGTGATTAACTGATGTTACACAGTACTAGTTATTATCCGTATTTTTCAAAAGAATAGAAAAACAAACAAGAATAATATCTTTTGCAAAATGCCAGTCTGACAAAAAAGCCCTTTTAACCACTGAGAATTTTAAAAATTGATTATATCAAAGTGTAACGGTTTAATGTTTTTAGTTTAAAAGATTAATTTGTTTAGGGATTTGAACAAATTTGGTTTTAAATTTGTAGTATATGTAATTCTAAAGGTTATCATTAAAGAATATCTAGAACATAAAAAACTGCATTTTAAAAATTTGGAACTACGATTAATGTTTTAGAATTCCTCCTTTATTTGGGATCTTCCAAAAATCACGGCTTGGTGTGTGTATAACATTTACAAACGTGTTTTCAATGAACAGAATAAGTTCAACCAGTGAGTAATGCAAAATATTATTGACAGCATAACTTGAAATGACTTGAGCTGATAAAAATTACCTTAAAACCACCTAAAAGCTAAATTCTCTTTTTATGGTACCCATTGTCATCATTTACAGAAGAGGAGCATGCTGCTTCTTCAGTGTTCTCCTTTGATACCTTCCAAAGACTGAGCTTTAAAGAGCACATTTATTGTTTTCTGCCACCTGGTGAAGTTACTGTAGTCTTTTAAAAGGGGAAGATGAACACAAAAAGGGAGAACAGAGATACTGCACTATAATCTATGGCAGTGAGATAAATTTTATACATAGACTGAACTGTAGAGGCTCATTTTCAAACAACCATTACTTTGCCAACATCCTTCTCAAGTTTTCTGGTGGTTGTTCCTGTTTCTTAACCAAAAGTGCATTTTTGATTAGTTGATTTATGATTAAGAAATTTAAATAAAAATCTATTAAATCTAGTTTGGACAGAAAGGTGAGTGACTAATTTAGTGGATTGCCTTTAGGTTCCCCATCAACGCCGTGGATGAATGCAGTTTGGGTTAGTCTTGTGTGTCAGAGGCATGTTAGTAAATGAGGCAGTTTGGAAACCCCATTAGCTCTGAGAGCACGAGGCTCCTATTTATTCTACCTAAACAGTTACTTACTAAGTTTAGCATACCCAGACAGTAATTTATAAAATAATGCCTGGAAGAAACTGGAAAGAGTTAATGACACTTCTGAAGTACCTTGTGTTTCCTGGGAGAATCTGAACTGGCATATTTAAATTGAGTGCAGTATCCCTTAAGCAGGATTTGTTGCTAAATTTATGCCCTGATAGCTGTTTGGGGGGAGGTTGTCTTTCTGTCCTGCTCCTGCCCTGTTGCATGCTGTTTTGTTTTGCTTTATTTTATTTAAAAAATTGTATTTTGTGTGAATGCTCCCCAAGGTTCAGTCCTGTGCGGTTTCTTGGTGGCCTTCTCACGGGTTCACTGTGTCACCTTGACACACAGAGATGTTTTTTGGAGGCCAGTTTGCTTTTAGTTTTAGCTGTCTTATTCTTCACTTCCCATGTCCATGTTTCTACTTCTTTTCCTGAGCTTTAGTCAGGTCTGGCAACTCAGTGGGGCCCAAATAGCTTCCTGTTGCCTAAGCGTGTCTGCCCTCCTGCCTGAATCTGGTTCTCCCTGCTTAGTTCTCCGGGGTTTGCGGGGTACTTACACCTCTCTCGGTTTTCTGTCAGCCCCTCTGCCTCCACAGGGGGGTTGCGGTGCAGCTTCCTGGGGTTCTGCCCCATCTCCCTCCCCACGGCGGCCCTCACCATTTCATTATTTCCCCGCTGCTCCCTGCAGTTTCCCTCTTTGCTCTAGGCAAGCTGCTCCATCTTCTTGAGGTATCTTTAATATATTCATCTCTTTAGGCATTTTTAGACACATGCTACCTGGAGGATAAAGTTAAATCTCTTCCTGAGGTTCAAAGCCATGTACTTTCTTAAAAGCCCACTTTTCTCTTTTTGGATTTTTGAGACAAGGTCTCACTGTGCAGTTCAGGCTGGGCCTTGAGCTCACTTTGTAGCCTAGGCTGGTCTCGAACTGGCAGCAGCCCTCCTGTCTCAGCCTCCTGAGTGCTAGAATTACAGGCATGTGCCACCACACCCAGCTTTAAAGGCCCACTTTTCCAGCTTCCCTTCGTAGACTTCTACCATTCTTTCCAGGCCCTGTCTCCTAGGTATTTTTGTCATTCTATTCTCTTACCCTGGCAGTCCCTTTTCTCTCTCTACACTGATTCTCCTAGAATCTCTGAATGAAAGAAAGCTTGCTTCACAAGGCACATGGTGCACAGTTCCATTTGTATGAATTTGAGCAAACAAGCAAGGCTAGTATGTGTGCTAGGATTCACTATTTAAATGTATTATAGTAAAAGACATACTTCCATTGATCCTCCTCAAAATACTGCACCTGTCCCATTGTTACTGGCGCTTTCTGAAACAGTTCTGAAAGTTCTGTTTTTTTTGAGAGAACTTCTACAAGGTACGGTAAAAAATACGGTGAATGCTGCTGTGGTGCATCATTTAATAGAAAGCCAGTCTTATAAAAACCATTATGATGTATTCTTATCCCCCTTATTTACCAGACCTGGTACTGTTCAACTTTCAGCTCTTCTCCAAAGTCAAAATGATCTTGAAAGGTAAATGTTTTGAATTGATTCAAGACATTGAGACAGCCAGGACCGTGCAACTAAAGAAACTCACAAAAGAGAAATTGCAGAACTGCTTCAGAAAGTGGCAAGAAATATGGGATAAGTGTGTTTGAAGTGAAGGGAAGTATTTTGGAGGGAATTAATGGTAATGTGTCTTTTACTGTAATTTTTTTTTTTAATGTAAACATCCACTTGATTTTTCCATCACACCTCATATAGTGGTTACCTGTGGAGAAGGATGAGTTGCTGAGGAGGCTCCTGGCCATGTGTAACTGTTAAACCTCAAGCCACTAAAGTAGTTCCTACCTCCTAAGGCTGTGTGGCAAGGTTCAAATACTATAATGTATGAAAAGTGCTGAGCACAGGAATGGATGTGAGGGAGAACATCTCATCTCTTTCAGATCGGCATAAATTGTCTTAGTCTAAAGTTGGGAGATTGATCTGTCTCACCAAGACTGACTTTGCATATAATTTGGCCTTGGAAGCTTGCTGTGTGTGTGTTGTGTTCTTCAGTTTTATTGCTCAGTTGGTATCCTGGCTCTAATGGAGATACTTGCTTTTATTTTTGCTTACAGTGTAAATGTTAATAAATAGAAACAGTGGCAGTATGGTATTTGATAGATCGAATAACTCCTCCCAGCATTGCACACATCCAAAGAAAAATTTTTTTGGATTTATTTTTTTAAAGGATTTGTCACAAGTTTAAGATTTATTTTCCCAAGTTTTCTAGTTAACAGGGAACATGCATAAAGGGAATTTATAGGTGGGCATACTACAATTTAGTGTAAGGGAAAGCTGTCTTAGCAAAGCTATGAAAACAGGATTTATTTATTTATTTATTTAGTCTTTTTGAGACAGCGTCTCACTATGCAGCTCAGGCTAGCATTGAGCTCACTTTGTATCCCAGGCTGGTCTCGAACTCGCAATGATCCTCCTGCCTCAGTCTCCCCTGGAATTACTGGTGTGAGCCATCATGCCCGGCATTTAAATGATTTTTTAAATAAAACGTTTTTCAAAATTTCACTTAAACCAGTTGTGGTGGTACATGCCTGTAATCCAAGCACTTGGGAGGCTGAGGCAGGAGAATCGCTGTGGGTTTGAGGCCAGCCTGGTCTACATAGTGAGACCCTGTTTCAAAAACAAAGAAAAGAAAAGATTGTGTTTAGCAAATGTTTGGGCTGAAGCCTGAGGTTCTGCACTTGTAACCAGCTTCAAGGTGCAGCCAAAGCTGCCTGTCTGGAGCCACACCTGGAGCAGTGTGGAGTTAGGGGTGTGCTCACGTTTAGAGATGTGAAGGGCAAAGCAAGAATTTAACTCATAGAAACCACCTTGCAAATTTGGATGGGCAGTGACCTGTGAACCACAGTTATATAAGTATTCCTGAAAGAATTCATTTAAGGAAATATTAACTCTTAAAGATTTTAACGTCATGTGATTTTTCTTTTTCTTTTCCTTGTCAGCAGACAAGACTGATAGATTTTATCAGCTTGTTTTTGTTCTTATAAATAATGTGTAGAAAGGAAAGGGTCATGAATTCAACCATAATTTTTCAGGAAAGAAATTTAGAAATAACTCGGAATCACTTGAATGCTCTTTCTTAAAAAACAACAAATGCTGGGTGTGGTGGGGCATGCCTGTAATCCCAGCACTTGGGAGGCTGAGGCAGGAGGCTCTTGGCATGTTCAAGGCCAGCCTGGGCTACAAAGTGAGCTCAGGCCAGCCTGAACTGCATAGAGACAAAAACAAAAGAGACAAAAACAAAACAAAACAAAACAACAATAAAAAAAACCCAGAACAAAACTAAAAAACAGCACAAGGACTCCATCTATGCACGAAGCTTGACAAAACTGCCACCACCAAGCCCTCTGCCACTTGCAGAGCTAATTTTACAACTTTGTCTTCCCACCCACTGCAGGTAGATTTCCACTTCCCCTCTCTGAACTGGGACTTCTTTTATTCCCTTGTTCCATTTTGCCTGTCATAGTCTTAACTTGGTGAGAGGATGATTTTAGACCTGTTAGTCTTTAACCTCTGTCAGCTTGTGATTTGAATCAGAGAAAACCCCAAGTTACAAATTGAAAATAAGGTCTCGACCCTTGAAGTTGAGAAAGGGGACCACTAAGGAATTGTCCTGTAGCACCACCACCCACCATCCTGACAGATTAATAGGAAGAATGTGGCTTGGCCCGCCGGCTCCTTGGGCACATTCCTTTTTGTCTGGGGACTGATGTACCAGAGGCACACATTATTCAGTTACTTAATGAAGATTTTGCAGCACACCTCTACTCCCTTTGAAAGGCCCTTTCAGTGGGAGAAGGGTGTGTGGGCTGGCAGAGAGAGGAGCTTTCACACTGGCGAACAAGGCCCTTCAGATGCCCGAAGGCCGGCCGTTCTTTCTGTCCTGATCAGCAGAAGATACTTTGACAAGCTCAAAAGAAGATTCTTTGTAGGGGAGGGCCTGCCACGGGAAAATGCAGGATTTGGGCTTCAGCCTTAACTCAGCACTGCTTTTTACATTCTGACGCAGAAGGCCTTGTTTATATAGTTGTATGTTTAAAGGTCTCAGGATGGTGGGCCGTCATTTCAGGTCCTGATCACTTATGAAGTGTGCATCTCAGACTGATAAAAATGGGTCCCAGGAATTTTGCTATCGGCAATGTGTAATTGGAATATGCAGGTAGTTCCTACAACAAAGTTGTTTTCATGTTCTGCGGAGAGGGTGGCCGCAAGGGGGACGATTTGCTTAGAGAAAGAGAAAAGACTGTATAATCAGGGGCCTCAAAAATCCAAATTTTTGTCTATGATGATAATAATAATAACTGTCTTGAATATGTCACAGGGTTACTGAGGTGATTGAAATAATACAGAAGGAAAGACTGGATGTTAAGGCATTTATCACACGTATTTGTAAACAGTGGTGTTACAGATTTTTGTTTTCAGTAAATAGACTTCCCCCATGTGATCACTTTCTCCCTTCTTCTGTGTGTTTAAATTGTCAGCAGAAAACCAGTCTGTTGCTTACACCTTTCTTAGAGGGTGGGTTATTACTGGCTCACATTCCTTTTGATGTGCGGAGGTGAAAGGAGGGCATAGGCCCGCTGTACCTGCTCTTTGGGCTTCTAGTCTGTGTTTCAACAAACAGAAGACAAGAAGGGAAGGATTCTAATGAATTACTGTGATGTGTGTTTGGTGCAGTATGAAGTATGACTGCTTGACTCAATCTTGAAAGGGTAGCCTGATGGGGACAGTGGCACTGCCACTGTGAACCTTCTCTGGACCAGACACTGAGATGCTGGCTACTACAGAAGTATGTTCTTACTGGCCATTAGGTGTTAGTTGTCCTTATTTTATATTGTTAAGGGAACAGAGTTCTAGAGCTTAAGGAATTTGCCCAATGTCATAAAACTAGTAACTGGCAGGGATTTGAGGCAAGATGTTGTATTCCAAAGCTGTATGTTTTCCTAAAGTCAGTTTTAAAAAATTTATTCCTTCAAAATGGAGTAACCACCAAGGTCATAGGACAGTCTTCAGAGAGTCCACATTTTCACTGGTGCACATCCGAATGCAGAAAGACAGTGTCAGGTGGGTAAGGTTGCTGCTGGTTGTAGACCCTGGGTTTCATGTGGACTGGAAGAGCAAGGGCTCTGGGTTCCTGACAAAGCAGCACATCCATTGGAGAGCAAATGAGGTGTAATTTCCTTTACCTGTAGAGGTTATCTTCCATGTAAATGAATACTTTGAAACATTTGGCTATACAATACGAAGACTTAAGTGGTGCTTCATAACTCTTATCAGTCTTTAACTTTGTTGCATGAATGCTTTTATAGTTTGACACCCCCACCCCCACCGCGGGACAAATTATTGATACTTCTACAGGGCAGGCCACTAAAGAGAAGGAAAAACCTCATGTGCTTCCATAGCCAGGAGTCCAAGTTGTGAGATGGGACAGTGCCTTGAAGTGTGGCTTTTACACCTTCTATATTTATTGCCTTACTACTTGAAGTGCAACATGGACCACTGTTGTTTTTTTTTGTTTGTTGGTTTTGTTTATTTGTTTTTTTTGTTTTTTAAGACACAGTCTCGCCATTTAGTTTTGACTGGTCTGAACTCACTATGTAGCCTAGGGTAGCTTCGAATTTAGGGTGATCCTCCTACCTCAGCCTCCCAAGTGCTGGGATTACAGGTGTGTGCCACCACGCCCATCTTGATCTTATCACTAGGGAATCTGTTAGAAGCTCAGACCTCTCCCTGAACATACTGAGTCCAAATCTGCATTTTGATAAAATCCTCCCATGAGTCCTATGGACATTAAAGTATGAGACCAGGTGTGGTTGTGCAGTTCTGTAATCCCAGCACTTGGGAGGCTGGGGCAGGAGAATTGTTGGAAGTTTGAGACCAACCTGGGCTACAAAGTGAGCCCAAGGCCAGCCTGAACTGCACAGAGAGAACCTGTCTCAAAAAGATAGAGAAAGAAAGAAAGAAAGAAAAGCATTTGTTTATATGGTACTCACCCCCACTCTGAGGTATTGGTTAAGTATATTGAATGAAACTTTTTTCTTCTTTGCCTGTTTTAAGGATAAAATCTTACATTTGTGGATATAGGCCCTAGAGCACAGAAGTCTCAAGTGTAGCTCTTTGGCATTAAGGATTGTTTTGTCATTTCTAGCAAAGTCTGACTTAATTTATGCAACTCCTAATCACTCCACCTCAGTTTTCCTTGCTTATGAGTTTGTTTTCCATTTATAATGTGAAGTTTAGTAGGATGTTCCTTTCTGTGTATTTGTGTGTGTATGTGTGGGGGCATATGTTTGATTATTACAAAAGTATAAAAATCAAAACGCAACAAATATGCTGTCTCCTGTAGGACACCACTGAAGCCAGAAGCCTGTTAACCAGTTTGGATGATCCAGACGGATCCTCCTCCTACACGCCTCTCCTGCGCCTTCTTGTATTCTTTCTGGGAAGTGAGTGTGAGATCAGCACCCAGAATGGTGCTCTGCGTGGTGGCAGGCTGAGCCTTTTCTTTCACTTGTCATCTATGCATTCTGCTTTCTCAGCAACTGAAGTTAAGTAACCCGAACCTCATTCTTGTCACTTCTGGCCTTGTAACCATGGGCAAACAGCTTGTCTCCTGAGCCTCAGTTTCCTCACCTGTGAAACGAAGGAGTTGAGTTCCCCCACTTCATCTTCTTCAGCCGGCTCTTCAGAGACACCCGCTCTGACCCAGCCCCTGCTGTCTTCCTCCACCCTAGCTGTGCTGCCTGCGGCCTGCTCCTCTTTCCCCCTCCGGCTCCCTTAAACTCCAGAACAGCACAGACTCCATCTGTGTGGGACTCCTTATTCATTACCCATTAATTCTTCAAGGAGGGAGGGTCTGTGTTCAAGGAATCAAGATGAAACTGTGAATGTGTATTATTGTACACTTGATCTTATTCGAAGAAAAGATACCTCTTTATGAAAATTGCCTCTCTTGCACACTTATAGGGACAGTTTCCTTAATCCTTTTCAAATTTAGAGCAGTTAGTTAGGAAAGTTTAAATCATTTTGCGTTAACAGATTGTGGGTGTTTGTCCTCACATGAACTCTTGTCTAAGGGGACTGCATCAGTCAATGTTGTATAATAGTGACAGGGTTCCTTAAAATATCTAACGAAATGTAAATTATCTCGGAGCCAATAGTTGAATTTTACCTGAAAGCCAGTAATCCACTAGTTCAAGCAGACAAGGATGTCAGAGGAGCCAAAGTCCTGAAGTTTTGTTATATTGGGGTAAATTTTACTGGAACCCTGAAGATTCTTCATAAAATTAATTTGGGAAAAAAAACAGCGAGCAGCAAGAACTAAATTTTCTCTTTTCTTTTTGTGTTGTATAAATGGAACCAGCTCATAGGCCAAGATGTCTAGTAGTTTGTATTACTTGGGTATTAGCAGGATTTGGATTTGAGGTTTGTATATTTCTTTCTGTGCTAGAAATTGAATCTAGGGCTTCATGGGTGCTAGACAAACACTCTACCACTGAGCCACATCTTCAGCCCTGAACTAGAAGTATTTTAAAGAATACTAACTTCTCTGTGCTGTGATTTCTGTAAGTAGAAAACAGTAACATTTTGGAATGGTTGTAAACTGGTGCTTCATACCATTGGTGCTGGTTTATAAGGTAACCCAAGTTTCAGTACCCCTTCCCTTCCCTTGAATTACAGATTTTAAAATAGTCTCATTCAAATTGCTTGCCTTTCTTCTTGAAGGATAATTGATATTCTAGCAGTATTACATTTTGTAAGCATAACCATTTTTTGAGGCTTATGAGGTGGTTAATATCATGAGTCATGTAACGTTTAATAATGAGAGGGCTAGAAATTACCCCTAAATACTCCTTTAATGTTTCGTGGCAAGGCAGTTTGGACCCACTATCACTATGAAGCTGTAATTTAAGGGATTAGGAAATAAGAGGTGGGATCATCGACTTGGAAAAAATGAGGAAATACCTTAGATTCTTCTGCATTTACTAAGAGTTTCTGATTGTTCTATTTTCTCAGAATCTTACACTCAAGGCAGGGGTCTCCTGATGCTACAGTTTTAGTTGTATTCTTCCAAGGGAAAAGAGAGAATTGGAAATACTCAGAAAATGTTGTGGAGGGATAGAGTAACCAGGACACCCTTCTTGTTTAGTTTTTATTCTGGTTTTTGCTACTACTTAGAAAGAGAATGCTATTCGTTTTGGATCTTTGGAATAAATATTGGTCAATTGATATTTTAAATTTAAAGAAACTCCTTTAAAAATATTAGGCCTGGTTCATAAAACACATTGTATAGGGAGTATGAAGCAACTCTCTCTGTGTCCTGAGTTTGTGTAAGTAGTCTTTGTTTTTGAAATTCAGACCCCCAAATGAGTTTGTCTGAAATGTAGTAATCTGAGTGCTTGCTGAAGCAGGAGAGGAGAGGAAAGTAGTAGGAGGTTTACATGAGATGTGGATTGCACTTTTTGGTGTGGTTCATAAAAGTAATATCTAGGTAAGATACAGGAAGTGGTAGGTAATCATATCAAGTGTACTGTTGGGGAGGATTCAACAAGTATAGTGATATTTTTTTTTCATTTAATCTACTTGCAGAGCTCTAATTTACTGAGCTATGGAAATTGCTACTGTTCTGCCACAGTTTAAAGTTATGTGCTGTACCTGGGAGTATATGACTGCAGCTCCTAGGAAGGTGTGAGGATTGGGAGTTAGATACTGAGTATTACTGTACCAGCCTTTGCCACTACTTTGTGTTTATTGAAAATTAAGTTTCTTTGGCAGAGGACTTAGGTTTATAATAGAGTCATTGATCGAGAAGGTGAAGTAATGTCCATAATGATTTTTACATAAGGTAAAAATATGTAGTGGAACCTCTTACAAAAAATTTCATAAATCAGTCAGTGTGAAAAGACCCTCATTATCAGCTGTTTTTGCTTTGATATGCACTCAGGGCATGGTATTCAGTCTTGGATTGATCTTTTGATTTATAGAAAAGTAATGTTTCTTTTGGAGCTTTTTAATGGATCAAAAGTTTACAGTTGAGGATGGAAAGTGTCTTGAGTATCACATCTGAATTTCCCCAGTAGCAACCACATTAAGAATATGCGGCGCCAGGAATTTAGCTCAATGGCATATGCATCTGCCTGGCAAGTGTGAGGTTGTGAGTTCAATCCTTGGTACCCCCCCCCAAAGAAAAAGAATATGCAGAGATTTTTCTTACTGTATCCTCTTTGTATTTAGCCAGCTCATATATACCAGATATGTGTCATATGCCACACTCCACCCTCGGTCTGGAGAACTGTCCGTGTGGAGTTTGCAATCCCAGAAGGAGGGACAGTTGATAATTAAATAGTATAAAGTATGTCATGGTGATCAGTGCCTTAGGAAAAATGTTAGTGAAAGGGGGCTGAGTTCTGTGATGTCCTCATTGGCGTAACAGTTAAGCAAAAATCTTAAAGGTGAAGTCTTTGAGTTTGTATCATGTACCTGTATTTCCTCACCAAAAATGACTATCAAGGAAAAACATGACATCTGTTTTTGACTGCAATGTGTCATTCTTTCATGTATAGTGGGGCCACAAGGAAGTCTTTGAGCCAAAAGATGGGAACTGTGACTGAATACAGAGTTGGGAGGCTTTGTCTTAAGGAGTATGCGAGTTTCAGTTTTGTAAAGTTTCTTATTGAAGGTTTTCACCAGGTGAAATAGAGTCTCTTGCTGAAAAATTAAACACTGCACAGCGTAGTGGCTTAAGTAGCACACAGGCGCCGTTTCATAGTTCTGTGGGTCTGGAGTCCTGGCCCAGCCCAGCTGGGTACCTGGAGGGAAAGAGATGACTCCAGAGGTATCTTTGAGGCTGTCTGCCCCATGGGGTCTCTCAGCAACTGTGTCTCTTTTAAAACCTGACCCTTTAGACTGAACTTGAGATTGTGGAGGCAAGAGGTGCATTTCTTCCTACTCCTTGAAGGAGAAGAGGAACTGATTTCTTAACTTTCCCATCTAGTTCAGTAAACTATAGCACCCACTGCAGGCAAATAAGAATTATCCAAAATAAAAAAACATAATTATGGAACAGGTGTCTTTTTCAGCTTCTAGCCCTGCAGAGTGTTGCTTCGGTCCTCCTCCTCTCTGCTGTCTGTCCTTCCTTATCAGCTCTCTTGTGTTCTCTGCCTGGTGGACTGGCTGGGGAGGACAGTGCTGAGATTTCTGGTCTGGGCCTCCGGCTGCCTTCAAATGATGCGAGAGTCACCCTCTCTACTGCAGGAGCTCCCTGGAATGTCAGATTGTTCAGTCCTTTTCCCCTCATCTGGTTTGCAGCTCGTTGCTGATGACTGTTTCTTCTTTCTGTGAGGGTTACCCCTGAGCCATTGTCTTCTTGAACATGGTTAGGGTGTGATGTGTTCAGAACCCATCCAACGTGGAAACCGCCCTCTTCCCTGGCAGGTTGCCAGTGTACCGTCTCCAAAGTGTGTTTCCCCTCACATTTATTGTAACTGTCCTACTCACCTGTTTTGAAACTGTTTCATTGTTGTTTTTATTTTTTTCCTCTTTTAAAAAAAAAAATCTAAGAAACTGCATAGGGACATCAAACATACTCTTGAACCAGAGTGTCCCTTCTCTGTGTGTCTCCTTAACCATAGGGAATTTCTGTGAGAGCAAACCTGAGCCCAACGAACAAGCACCAGCCTTTGAGGCTGCTGAGACAACCTGCTGTAGTGCAGAGGAGGAAAAGGACATGGAATCCACTGAAGTTTTGGTTGGTCCTGTTTTGGGTTCATCTTAGGCTTTTCAGTGGTTCTGGTTGTTAGTTAGTTTTGGGTTATCGTTAGGTGGAACAGCTACTATCTGTCCTGCAGAGTTTTTTTGTTTTATTTTTACTGCCATATGGGCATTTAACCCAGGGCCTTCACACTGAGCTACATCCCCAGCCCCCCACCTTTTTTTTTTTTAAATTTTGAGATGGGTCTTTCCAAGTTGTTAAATTGTCTAGACTGGGCTCCCAGAATGCTGGGATTCAAGGCTCCTGCCGCTGTGGCTGGCTGTCCCAGAGAGTGTTTGTAGTCCTTTTATTTCTTCGAATATGGTTGGACTACTAAGCAGAGACACTGTCTGTTAGCTTGGAGACATATGAAGAGGTTGAGGGGTCTTTGGAAACCATCAGGTAAGTAGATACTGAGTAGCAGAGACTGTAGCAGGTCACTGAGCTGATGAGCGATGGCGGGTCGAGCAGCAGTTCTTGACTGCTGACTCCCAACAGTCTCCAATTGGTGTCTCCATCCAGTTGCAACGCGGTAAAAGCAAAAGAAAGTGAATCTCTGTTTCTGTGCACTTTAATGGGTGATAGCCTCTCTGAAACTTGCTTAACTTAGGAAGAGGGTCATTTTGGAAAGGAAACTCTTTTGGGAACAGTAACTGTCTGGAGTCCTCATGTAAAAAGGATGCAAAGAGTCAGGAATTAGACCAAAGAATGCATTCCTTTTGTTTGCACTGTTTGGCTTGGAAGTTATTAGATGTTACTACTAGTAGTCTAAACCAATTCCTTATTGTGTGAAGGTGGGGTTTTGATTTATTGGAGTGGAGTTCTTTTGGTCTCTCAATGGAATAATTACTCTTGGATAGAAATAATGATATTTTAATGTTACATTTAGGACTTGCTTTCAGGGTTGTAAAATAATCCTGCCTTTACTGGGAGAAGTTGGTAGGAGCCATAGGTAGTAGAAAAATTAGATGAGAGGCTGCCACACTGCAAATGTACAGACTTTGAGCAAAACTAATTTTTAAATTGTACTTTATGGCCAAAAGAGTAAGGCCTTGGTAACTCTTCAGGTGACTGTACTAGTATCTGTTTCCTCACAGTGTTGTTTCAAAGCATCCCTTAAACATCTGGTGCTTCTGGTCTTGCCCAGTCGTGCCTGAGTGACCAGCCCCAGGAATCTGACAGCTCTTCCTGTTCCAACTCAGGCTGTTCCGGAACAGCTGGGCTCTCCACACAGAACCGGGGGGACTCCTGAAAACTGCCCTCCTGTTGACACACAGAAGCACACTTCCTCTTTCTTAACCCCCCAAAGGAGGTACTGTGGTGGTTTTGGAATTTGTTCTGAAGGATTCTGTTAATCTATTCTGATTTATTTAGGAGACAGCAGCATTCATTATTTGACTTATGTTACTGGTTAATTAACTAAACTAGAACATGTTTCCCATTTACAAATTGAAGACAGAGGAACAAAGACCAAATATTTTACAACACAGATCTTCTGAATTTTACCCTGAAATAGATTTTATTTTGCAACAACTTCTGGTTTTAGAGACTTAAATACTGTGTCTATTATTAACAGTTTTAAATTTTAAATAAATGTAATTTGAAATGAAAATTATTTCTAAAAGTAATACAAATTATACTTCTGTCATTTTTTTTTTTTAATTCCATGTTGTCATTGGTAAAGGAGGCCTCACTTAGGGAGAAAATGTAAATTTTGTGACAGTCTTTTGTTTCATATTGGTGAGAATTGAATTGAATTAATATATTAAACTGTTCATGAGAATAAATAGAAACATGTGAAATTTTAAAAATATACATTCTTTCAGCCCTTTTTATTTTTAACTGACGCATAAAATTGTACGTATATTTGGGGTATCATAATATTTCTGTACACGTTATGTAATGTTCAGATCAGGGTAAGCATATCTGTCTTCTCAGACATTTACTGTTTCTGTGTAGTGAAAGCATTCAGTCTTTCTAGCTTTTTTGAAATGCACAGTATATTATCTATTGTCAATCCATCATGTGATAGAATACTAGAATTTATTCTTCTTTTTAACTGTGACTTACTATCCCTTTAGCAGTCCTGACTATTCTTGCTAAGCAGTAGTTTCTCAACTACTGTGAGATAAACTTTTTTAGATTCTACATATGCGTGAGGTCACATAGTATTTGTCTTTCTGTCTGACTTATTCTGCATGTCCTCCAGTTCCATCCATATCAAAAATGACAGGAGTTCATCCTTTTTATGGTCAAATAATATTCTTCTGTGTATACATACGCCATTGTTTCTTTATCCAGTCATCAGTTGACACAGGGTTGTTCCTCCCCACTCCCCCTTACAGGATATGTGGTTCACACTGGCCTTGAACTCACGGTGTAACTCAGGCTAGACTTGAATTTCCAGCGTTGTCCCTGTCAGCCTCTTGAGTTCTGGCATTTCAGGCATGTGCCACCACTCCAAGCTGTTTCCATTTCTTGGCTTTGTGAATAGTGCCCCTTGCAGTCATTTCTTGGTGATCTCTCCTAACTGTCATGTGGACAGGGGACTGTGGTGGCACTGTGAAAGCACTTGTGTTGTTGACACCATTTGTATTGATTTTGTAAGGAATGTACCCTTTGTTCTACCCAGAAAGGTTCCCTTTTCTTCATTCTGAATTCTCCAGAGAAGATTTGGTTGAGGATAGATCATATAGCTAAAGGGGAGGTTGTACAGCTTCCCAGTCCCTTAAGGTGGGGTCATCTTAGACCAGTGATGGCAGACCTTTTCGAGCATTCAGTGATACAAACAGCCCGCTTCAGCATGCGTGCCATAGGTTCAGCACTGCTGTCTTAGGGAGACTTTGGTTTGGGAGTATATTCTCCCCCAAATCTTATGTATGCTGTGTATACAGGGATGAAGATACATTACAGAGCTTAAAAATATTTTTTCCTGAATTTTGTGAATATTTGTTTCTGATAGTGGTGATTATGGAAGGGTTTAATCACCCTCATTTTCACTGTTTTTGCCTTCTTCATGGAAAAGGTAAAGATAGGCATGGAATTTTGTTTAACTTGGGACATCACGCAGATTATTCAGATTGAAGTCAGTCAAGGTTTGTTAGTGAAAGTACAGAGGTCCATTTCGCAGTTACACCTAATCTTTCTAAGTGTATGGTTCTGGGAATTATGAGTCTCTGAGGAGCATCCTGATCATTTGGAGAAGAAAGATGAGAGACAAACAGTCCTGTAACCCTCTACTCCACAGTTTCTGTGTGTGCAGTGGACATTTATTTAAGTGTAGGATTGTTTGTCCTAATCTTATGTTAATTGAGTTCAATTCTTGATATTCCTATTATACCACAGATGTGAGGATATGGAACATAACGCAGTGCTCTATACACTATAATTTCAATACTGAGAAAGTTAGTACATTGGTTCTTTTTTTTTTTTTCTGGTACCAGGGATCGAACTCACAACCTCACGCCTGCCAGGCAGGCACTGAAACCACTGAGCCAAACTCCCGGCCCTATTTTTTTTGAGGCAGGGTCACACTATGTAGCTCAGGCCAGCCATGCTCATGTTGTAGCCCAAGCCGGCCTCTAACTCACAATGCTCTTCCTACCTCAGCCTCCCGAGTGCTGGGATTAAAGGCGTTCGCCACCATGCCCAGCCATTGATTCTCTTTCATATGAAGACTCCGAAGCTTACCCTAGGAACCCCTAAGATAGCACAGAAGCAGAGAACCATTTCTATCACCAAGCACATACCATTTTGAAAAACAGGCAAAGAATACTATTGTATGAGAGACAGCACTTTAATTTGATAGGTTTCATAATCAGTGTAGACTTGTGTTTCTTTTCCTTGGTAGAATTGCAAAGTAGCGGAGGGAGGGCAGCACTTCTTCCTAGTTGGCAGGCAGTGAGAGCAGATGTTGTAGCACCATGAGACATGCTGCTTGCTCCTGTATTGAAAGGCACTATTCTTTCCAGGTGCTTGAAGTAGACTTGATTTTGTCTAGGGGCAGAAGGACTGCTATGGACCATGCCTGTGGTCATTGTGAACAGCACCTGGCTCTCTCCATTCTAGAGCCTTTCTTATAGCAAAAATAGTATTTTTCAACCAAAGGTACCCAGGCTTAGTAGACCCCCTTATCCCCACAGTTTGTATTTGAAGGAGAAGATAAAGATTTTGCATAGATACCAATTTGGTTTATCTGGGCTTTCAGTCATCGTCATTGTGTTCTTTTCTCTAAGTACCTGTTAATGCTTGTTTCTCCTTGTGGTCTCCTCTGTTCGCTTTTTGTTCTTTGTTCTTAGCACTTGTCAGGCAAAAGAGGTCAGGCAGGTACATGTGCCTTCAAGATGAAGATGTGGGGAAAAGTATGGAATAATGAACCCTCTGACTTTCGATTCAGCAATTGAACATTGATGCAGTAGGTGGAGTTATTCTTGGAGCCCCAGTTTGAAGATTGCTGTGCAGAAACCCATCTGTGCTGCTGGTTGCCAACATTTCTGGTACAAATATTGTCATTCACTCTTCAAGCAATCTGCTATTTCAGTCTTAGATGTAGTTTTTTAATGTGCTGGGCAACATAACAGAAGAAAAATATCTTAAATGGTGGTATAATCTTCAATTTAAAAACACTTCAGCAATGTTGCTAGTGGAAGATTATTCAACGTGTCTGCTTTCCATGGCTGTAAACACAATCTAAATTTATTTTTTCATGCTTGCCTGAACCCTAGTTCTCTTTTGCTCACTCTGCACATCAATCATTTCTGCACCCATTGAAAGAGAGATAAGTCTTTGTGTTCAGAAAGGCATACATAATATTTCTTTAAAGGATTAGCATGCCTTGTGAACTTTGATTTAAAAAAAAAAAATCCCTGAGTAGCTTGCTTAGAAGTTACTTGATGTGTGAGTTAGCTTTTCATTGCATTAACAAAATACCTGAGGCAGCCTACTTTATAAGGAAAATAGGTTCATTTAGCGCATAGATTTGGAGGTTGGAACTCTACACAGCATATTGTAAGATTTGGCGCAGGCTGCCCTTGACTGTATCACATCATGGTGGAAGCACATGTGTTTCTGTGTGATCCCTCTTCCTCTCCTTATCAAACCACTGGGAGTTATTTCTCAGAGGCCCACCTCTAAATAACATAGTCAAATTAAGTTTCCACCATTAATGTAAGGCTTTGGGAACTAAACTTGTGCATGAGTTTGGGGAGGGGACGACACCATATCAGAACCATAGCTGTTAGTCACAAAAGTTGTCAGACATGATGCAACACAACTATTTCCTATCCAGTATCTTTCCCTGCCCCAAGGCAAGAGAGTCATGTCTTTATGGAGGCTGCCTAGCAGCTTGAAAGAAGGTGCCCCGTAATCCATATAGAATGGGTGCTCGCTTGGAGAGGTACCAGGTCTCATCTGAAGTCTGGGGATGGGTTTGTGCCACTTTTTTTTTTTGGGGGGGGAGTTGTCATTAAGCCCTTCTTAGAGGAAAGCATATCCTATAGGAAATAGCACATTGTTTTCTGATTCTGTGGCTTTTTAATTTTCCTTTCAGACTGATATGTAGTGAAAAATTCATTTTACAGCATGACTCAGGATGCATGTATGCACACAAAACCCAGGTTTTACAAAATAGCAGTGTACTTATTTGTATGAGATACGCTTGTTCTTGTTAGTTAATGTTTAAAAAAAGGTGGTCTCAGCTCTCAAAATTGGTATTACTATGGTACTTTTGTGTCATGTGGTACAGAGTTCTAGCGTAGGAGCTTTTCCACATTGTTTCGAGACTTTCATGCCCTGGTAGTGGTTCTGAAATTAGGGGAGAAGTAGATGGACCCACAGGGTAGAAATGAGGAGAGAGTTCAGAGTTTGTGTGGAAACACACTGAAGGATTTAGACTCAACAGATAGTGATGTAGCCATTCCCCGGATCTGTCTCAAAATGTGAATTTAATTAAAATTGTAATACACTAATCAAAACCGATTCTGAAGACGATTGTTTCTCAAGTCCTGATGTGATAGATTGGCCAGGGTGGAGCCTGGCACTTAGATTTTGTATTTAGTCATTGAAAGCAGGCAGCTGTTTGGGTTGGGTCACTCTTCTGGGTGAGGTTTCATTCTCCTTTCTTTTCAGATTAACCTGAGTCAGGCTCGCCTAACCTACACTTCACTACTTGTAGAAGCTTTGATCCCATGAAAGTATATTCTACTTTGCATTTCCTCAGAGCAAATACGAGTTCCATATCTGTCTTGAAGTCAGAGGTGTTGTCAGATATAAAGGAATTTTAGGTGATCAGTGCTTGAGGAAACAAAATATTACCTTTTCTTGCCCTATAAAACTAGAACAGTTGATGCAGGTCTGATAGAACTGGGATAGAGTTGTGCTCTAGAACAGTGTTCTTTCACCAAGGTTCTCACTTGCCTGTTGGCATATGAAGCAGTAATCTTTTCAAAACTCTGTTGTGAAGTTGGCTGTGTGTGAGCTCAAAGGAAATACTATCTGTTAGAGGGGAAAGCGGGGGAGAAAAATTCCAGGAAATTGAAAGGTGAGGTTGACATTCCTCATTCACTAATGCCACTTCTGTTTTTATTTCTGAAAAACAATGATGCCTTAAAAATTGGTCCCAGAAGGAACTAGTTTTTTTCCTATAAAATAACCTTAAAATTGTTTTTTAACATCATTGCTTAAACATCTAGTGAATTGCCTTTGTTTCATGTTCATAACATGAGTACCACTAACATAGTGTTTTTGCCTTCCGTATGAGTTGATTGTTAGGAATATTCTGGAACTTTACTCTTTTCTGTTGACTCAGTCTGTATGGACTTTTTTGTTTTTCCTTTTCTTTTCTTTGTTTTTGTTTTCACATTGCTGGTGATTGAACCCAAGGCGTCACACATGCAAGGCAAGTGCTCTACCCCTGAAGTACATCCTCAGCCCCATGTGATGACTTTTCTTAGACTATTAGAACAGAAAAGAATATTCAACATAGAGCTATTTCAGCTCTTCACAACCCTGGGGTTATTGGTGTTGTGACTGTTTTAAGACAGGTTCCTGTGTTTTACTTCATCCTGTTGAATACTAATATCTAAAGTGTTCTAGAAAGTTCCAACCATCAACCTGGGATGATAACCACTCATCGCTCCAGAAAAGTACGCTGTGCTTGGTTACTGGACTAGTTAATAGCAGAACAGGAACTTTTCTTCCCATGGGACTGTAGCTCAGTTAGTGTAGTATTTACGTAGCAGGCTGTGAGTTCAGTCCCTAGCCCTACAAAAACAAATTTTTTTCTGATCTTTGATTCATTCAAGTAATATCTGAATGAATCAAATAATACAATATTTGAATGAGTATCTCAGATACTGGGTAGGTGAGTACAGACAGTTTCAAGATACATAAACAGTTCCTGCCTCAGAGGTGTGTACATTGTTACCCTTTCTCAGAGGATGAGTTTTGGAGATAGCATTAAAATCATTTGGGAAGCATTTTTCAAGCTATATACAATGCTACCCAGCTATCAGCCATGTGCCTCTGTGTTGGTATCAAAATATAGGGAACCAGCTCATGTTTGACCTTCTCTTACAACTGTATGAAGTATTCTAAACATCCAGAAAGGCTCAGAAGCTAATACAATTTGTACCCTACCTTCCAGTTTTGACATAACCACTCATCTTGCTATAAATGGCCTTCTTCCCTCCCCAGAGGCAGCTGCTAATTCCAGAATTGGTGCCCTGGCAGGTACCTTTTCTGCCAGAATCCTGCCCACTGGCCAGGTTCTAGAGACTGGTCTGTTAACCTTGTGTAGGATTATTTTTTCTTTTTTGTTAACTTTACCTAAGTATTACCATTTATTGTCAATATCATTTTGCAAACTTGGGTTTCTTTTTTTCTTTTCTTTTCTTTTCTTTTTTTTTTAAAGCAAAACAGAAAAAAAGGATAGAAATGATACAGAATTTCAAAAAAAATAGTAGGAAATTAACACTAATTAATATATTCCATATTGTTACTTTAGTAGTTGTTCATGTTACTAGATTTAGGCGTGAAAAAAATGATCAAACAGTGAAAGCACAAACTGTTCTTTTAGATGAACTAACAGATTAGTAGTGTAACTATCTATCTTGTATATATACACATACCTATAAATATACAATCTTTTCCTTTCTTCCTTCTTTCCCCATCCTAGTTGTTTTTTCCTTTTGAGCACTTTGTTTCCCTTCCATTACCACAATATCTGTTGTACATTTGAATCTTAACTACTCTTTCAGTTTTGGTTTTCTTTTAAAAATCAGCATCATGGGACCGGGGCAGCATAAGCACCTGCCTGGCAAGCGCGAGGTCTTGAGTTCAATCCCCAGTATTTCCCCCCTGCCCCACATCAGCATACTTTATAGTAAAACCAGATAATTGAAGCCAGACACCTTAAAAAGCTTCTTAATGGAAAGATACAAGAAAAAGTTGGTGGGAAAGAGTTTCTGTTGAATTTTTAGTGTGAGCATTATCACTTATGAGAGAGTAGTTGATTTGAATTCTGCATTACTTTGAATAGCCCATGATTTACTTAATGAGAATTAATTGCTTGTCATAAGAAAAGTTAATTGTTTCCATTTACTTTGGGAATAGTCAGTGCATTTTAGTCTAAACAGGTGAAAGTTGAGATATGTGGCATAAAACAGGAAGCAGATGGGGGCTAATTAAAGTTCTGTTGATAAAAGGATGAGTGATCAAGGAGCAGCTGGTTTCCTGATTTAAACACAAATTTGTACTATTGTATGAGGGCAGCCCTCTGCTAGTTCTTGTGACTTTCAAAGGTGAGAAGGCATGTGTTCAGCAACAAGTGTGAAGACTGTGGGGCTTTGTGTTCACTTTTTGTTTTCAAACAGTGTCTTTTCAGGGTTATCCAGGAAAAAGGAAAAGGTCACAAAACCTGGCCAAGATTTGTGACCACCTCTTAGGCCCCCTAAAAGCTGAAAACCCTTTCTGTATTCTTCAAGCCAGTGCCTAGACCTTTTAAAAATTTTGTATTTTTTCTTATTTATTGCAGTCCCCTGTTCTTGTGTAAAAAATGGTGTTCTGGCCCTAACCCAAGAAGGCCATGGTCCTCTTGCCTAAATGCTAGATAGAAATGTGCACAGGTAGCACTGAGAGGTGCTCTGGAAACTATCTTAGGGCCTCACCTTGTCGTGGTGGGTCTGAGATTCTGGCTTTGAGAAGTCAAGGGCTTCTGTACTTTTCTCACTTGTGCCTGAATGACTTTTGTTGTCAAACAACAGCATCTTTTGTTTCTACTGCTAATAATGTTTGCATAAATTCTGGGGACAAGGGCCTTGTCTTGCATGTGTTTTGCCTGAAGAGCATCACGGCAGGGGTTTTCCTGTCATATGTGCAGGCAGGTGACATAAGGTCTGATGAAGTGTGTCTCACTCAGAGTCAGGGCCTAAACCCTGCTTTGAGACTGTGTCAGTAGTGTCTAATATATGTAAGTGCTTTGTATGCTCAGTCCTTATAAAATCCTTTGAGTTGGCAGCTTTTGTCCTCATTTTGCTGATGGAGAGGTAAAAGTGACCTAGCCAGGACCACATATTTGTCAAGTGCCAGAACTGGATCTAGTGTCCCAAGTTTATCTGATAAACTCATCTTCCTCAGCAGTATACTAATGTTGTGTAAAAACATCAATTTAAAAAAAAAAAAAAACCTTCCTACTTAAGGAAAGACCTCTTACTTCTTACTTGGTTATGCAATATATATATATATATATATATATATATGTGTGTGTGTGTGTGTGTGTGTGTGTGTGTGTGTGTGTGTATGGATTCATGCATGCACAGCCATCCATGTACAATCTGCATACTTACTTCATTTGGATATTTTCTACTTGGTGTGGGCTTGGTATTAAACGATTAAAATGCATAGTTTTTGTTTGTTGTCCCAGTGTAGCTTTATTTTGCCTAAAAAGGTATGCATGAATTTTCTTCCATAACAGTGGTAAAACAGACAGTAAACCAAGGTAAACCAGAAGGTGAGAATTCTCATTACATTCACTACCTGGAAGCAGAGTCATTATATTCATCAAGATGATCTTGTAAATTAAATAACTGACCATACAGAACTCATCTGATTGGTAATAACACTGCTGATTTTAGTGACAGACAGTGGAGAGCAGAGGTTTCGGGGATGTCATGATTGACATCCATGGTTATGTATTTTGTAGAAATTTTCCAATACTAAAGGCTGTCTTTATCCAGTTGGATTTTACCATCCTTCCAGTTCTTTGCCCATTAATGGGAGGAGTCCTGAGTGTGGATGGCTCCAGGCTCCTCACCCTCTAGGGTTCAGTTCCATTAGCGCTTGAAACTGTCTGTCGTTTGCTGTGGGAGGTGGTGTCATGGTCGTAGCTAGAGTGGTGGTTGTGACCCGGGGGAAATCTCAGTATTCTTTTCTCCTGTTCTCATGTCTCCTTAGCATGTCAATCTAAAACACTCTTCTGTCCTCTTCTTGTTCCCTTTTGTGTCTGACTTTTCTTTCTGTCTTCTCTTAGGAGCATTTTTTTTTTTTTTTTTGGTACCAGGAATCGAACTCAGGACTTTGGGCTTGGCAGGTAGGCACTGTGCCTCTGAGCTGTCTTCCCGGCTCTCAGGTGTATTTTAAGGAGGTGGAAGAGGCTTGCTGCATTCTCCCCTTATAATCCTGCATTTTACATTATTGAAAAAACTGTTAGCGTCCTGTATTTGGGAGAGAGAGGTTGACAGAGGATCCTGCTTCATACCAAACAGTCTGACACCGCTTGTGCCTGTCTCCTTCCTTCTTCAAGGAGCAAGAGAAATTATTTTGTCATTTCCGACTTCAAGCTCCATAGAGCACTTGGGATTTCTGAGGCGCCTAGAATCATGTATTCTTTGGTGGGAAGATTGGGCAATTGTCGGTCTTTTGATTAGAGTACTTCTACCTCCACCTATATACCCTGGACATACTCATAACGTCTCACAAATATATACTGTTTTATGCTTTGTGAAGCAGTGGTATCTATTAGGACAGCAGTATCTATTATGAGTCAGTTAGAACAGTTGTTATTTTTCCATTTTATGGACAGTAGAGCAGAAGCATACAAGATACAAAATTTGTCCAGAGTCATACCTAGGAGGATAAAGTCTTCAGGTCTTCTGCCTCTTGACTACCATTTTACCATTAGGGCATCATTTCCCAAAGTGTGCCATTAAACTTTGGTTTCATAATATGGAAAGTCATGGAAGGGTCTAGTGTAACATGCACTGTGAGCGTGTGTGTGGGTGTGCCCTTGTACATGCCTGTTATATGTGCAGGTTATCCCACTCACACTGTATTTGTCTCTGGGTTAATGGAAGATTTTGTTTTCTTTGTTTTGTGTAAAACAAAGGTAGTATATAAAAA
>RJWM01020627.1:21021-36927 GCA_004363535.1 Dasyprocta punctata | reverse complement strand
AAAAAAATAAAAATAAAAATAAAAAAATATATACTTTTTCTCTTTACAAAAATATCCTATTTCAGCCGGGCGCGGTGGCACACACCTTTAATCCCAGCACTCGGGAGGCTGAGGTAGGAGGAGCCTTGTGAGTTCGAGGCCAGCTTGGGCTACAACACAAGCACAAGGCCGGCCTGAGCTACACAGTGTGACCCTGCCTCAAAAACCCAGGGCTGGGGGTTTGGCTCAGTGACTTAAGCGTCTGTCTGGCAGGTGCGAGGTTGTGAGTTCAATCACCAGTGCCGCAAAAAAAAAAAAAAAAAAAAAAAAAAATTCCATTTCATTAGCCAGAAGTGGTGGTAGTGCATACCTGTAATACCACCACTGCAGGAGGTTGAGGTTAGACAGTTGTAAATTCTGGGGAAAGCAGTGACTTAGCAAAACCTTGTCTCAAAAAATAAAAAGGGCTGGTGACTTAACTCGATGCAAAGGCCCTGGGTCCAATCCTCAGTATTGCAATAAATAAGTAAATAAATAATCATACTTTATTAATGTAATGAAAAGCTGATTAATATACTTCTCAATCAAATCCTTTCCTGAAACATTACATACATTCAGTAAACATCAGTTGGAAGTTACTATAACTAGCTGGGTGTGGTGGTACATGTTTGTAATCCCAGCACTCAGGAGGCTGAGGCAGGAGGATTGTCATGAATTCAAGGCCAGCCTGGTCTACAAAGTGAGTTTAAGGTCAGCCTGAACTCCATAGTGAAACCATGTTTCAAGATTAAAAAAAAAAAAAAAAAAAAAAGGTTACTATAACTAGTGCTTACTTCAGCAGCACATACAATAAAAGTTACTGTAACTAGCCAGGCTCAGTGACACATGCCTATGATTCCAGCTACTCAAGAGGCTAAGGCAGGAGGCTCACAATTAATTAAGACCCTATCTCAAAATAAAAAGGATGCAGCTTAGTGGTAGAGTGCATGGAGGAAGCCCTTGGTTCAATTCCCAGTATTAGAAAGAAAGAAAGAAAGAAAGAAAGAAAGAAAGAAAGAAAGAAAGAAGGAAAGAAAGAAAGAAAACAATGTGGTAGACTCCTATAGTCCCAGCACTACTTAAATTACTAGAACTGCCAGGCATAGGGTCGCACACCTGTAATTTCAGCACCCAGGAGGCTGAGGCAAGAGGATCGTTGCAAGTTCAAGACCAGCCTGGGCTGCAAAGTGAGCTCAAGGCCAGCCTGAACTAAATAGCAAGACCCTGTCTCAAAAAGAACAAAAAAATTAAAAAAAAAAAAAAAAAAAAAAAAGGTTACTAGAACTAAACCTGGATCCTGGCACAGGCCTGTGATCCCAGAACTGGGGAGGCCTAGACAGGAGCACTGGGAGTTTGAGGCCACCTTGCACTACAGTGGGAGACCCTGTCTCAAGAAAAAGAAAATAAAGAGAAATTTCTGTAACTAGTGTTAGGACAGTACTAGTGCCTTCCTGTTAAGAGGTTCCACAATATCCTAAGCGCCTCACAAACAGGTCTCCTCCATCAGTAAACTGTACCTGATATGTAGCCTCTCTTCCTGTGTTACAGTAAATACCACATTAACAACAGCATGGGACCAGCAGAGACCTTCACACTGTGGAGACATCCCTTGCAGGTTCTGAGAGATACAGGAAGTCACTGGGGGAACTCTTGGGGAGGCCACTCTTTCAAGTTCAGTCCTTTATTCCAGAACAGCTAGACAGACCAAGGTACAGCGGAAATGGAGGCAAAACACTGGGAGATTTGTCAGGGGTGATCTACGCAGCACTGCACCCCAGAGAGCTGATGTGGAACTGGTGCAGGCAAAGGAGCAGACCCAGCTGCAGCCCTCTCACAGTCCCCTGCACTGTGCTGTGCTGGGAGACCACGTCTCTTGTGTTCAGTGGGTCTCGCTTGCTGCCCATCCTGATCTTCATCCCATCTGCTGCAAACCTTTCCCACTTATCTTCACATTTCTTTAGGGGAATGGAGTGTGGGGTACTAGGCATGATAGATCAAAGTTAAGCTAAGCTAAAGTGTTTTTGTTTTTTGAGACAGGGTCATGCTATGCAGTCCAGGCTGGCCTTGAATGCACTGTAGAGTCCAAGCTGGCCTAAAACTTGCAGTGATCCTCCTACCTCAGCCTCCTGAGTGCTGGGATCACAGGTGTATGTCACCACACCCAGCCTGAACTAAAAATTTGCTTAAAATAATGCCAGTGTCCACCTACTACACAGAAAGCTGTGTAGCTGTGTCATGACAGGGTTCTAGAGCTGTCTCATTAACGTTTCTTAGAAGTCACATTGAAACTACACAGGCAGAAGTGAGACCCAAAAACAAAGCAAGAAAAGGGAAATAAAGCACTTACGAGTAAAACTCCACAGGTTTTACATCTAGTTATCATGCTAAAGTCTTTTTCATTTACTTATTCCACAAATATAACTAATATAAGTAATTACTACCAGCTCGGGGGACCTGACATCCTGGTTTGCTCAGAACTGTCTTGGTTTGGGCATGCAAAGTCCCATAGTCTGGCAAGCTCCTCAGTCCAGGAAATCTGGGACTCTGCTCTCCTTACAACCATGCCCGTGGTGTGCCAAGCACTGGTGTGGAGCAGTGAAGAAGGATACATAGGTCCTTGGCTTCATGCCTCATGATATTTCAAACCAATGTGAGAGATAGATGATAAAATGAGTCAAGAAACAACACGTTCCAGGTGATAAACACCAAGAAGGAAGCGAATCAAGTGGACAAGGCCCATCTCTGGTAGGGAGGCTACGGGAAGAACTTGCAGAGGGAAGGAGAGCGCAGTGCTCTGGACAGAGTCCTCCAGACACGACAGCAAAAGTCCTATAGCTGGCAACAGTGTGGCCAAAAAACTAGAAGGGCAGCAGTTTGACTGGAGTTTGGCAGGGAGTGGAGAGTGGGACAAGCAGGACAGTGGGAACCACACCATTTTGAGGTTCACTGTCAGGGCTGTGCATGGGCTTTGTCTGAAGGCAGTGGGAAGCCATGCACAGAAGTCTGAAGCAGGGTTTTTGTTTGTTTGTTTGTTTGTTTGTTTTTTGCAGCACCGGGGATTGAACTCACAACCTCGCACCTGCCAGGGCAGGTGCTTAAGCCACTGAGCCAAACTCCCAGCCCTCATTTTTTGAGGCAGGGTCGCACTATGTAGCTCAGGCCAGCCTTGGGCTCGCGTTGTAGCCCAAGCCAGCCTCAAACTCACAACGCTCCTCCTACCTCAGCCTCCCAAGTGCTGGGATTAAAGGCATGAGCCACCACGCCCGGCTTGAAGCAGGGGTATTTAACAGAGTACTCTGAAGCCATGCACAGAGGCACACACCTGTATTCGCAGCACTAGGGAGGCTGAGGCAGGAAGACTGCCATGAGTTCAAGGCCAGCCAGGGTTTCACAGTGAATGTAAGGACAGTCCAGAATATAAATCTGTCTCGGGAAAAAAAGGAGTACCCTGGCTGGTAGAGGAAAAGACAAGAGGGGTCAGGAAGAAAACGCAGAGTCAGAAGGAATGCACAGCAGTCTCAGCAGAGTGGCAGCACCCTGGGCAAGGTATGTAGCCACGGGGACAGGGTACAGTGGGAATCCTTGAGAGGTGGTAAGGAAAGTCTGACAATTCGAGTTTTCTTGTTGTTTATTTTTTGTAGTACTGGGCTTGAACACAGGACCCTGTGCACATTAGGCAAGTGCTCTAGTGCTGACTGACATTCTTAGTCCTTTTTAAGACAAGTCACAGTAAATTACACAGGCTATCCTCCAAATTATAATCTTTCTGCCTCAGGCTCAAGTACAGTACATGAGATTACAGGCATGTACCATGTGCCCAGCTTAGGAAGTTTTAAATCTGAGATGTTCACCTATATTCTTCCTTTCACATAATTATTGGTGGAAGAATATGTTCCAACAATGGACACTGGTTAAGGTTTTTTTTTGTCTTTTTGAGACAGGGTTTCACCATGCGGTTCAGGTTGGCCTTGAGCTCACTTTGCAGCCCAGGCTGGTCTCGAACTTGCAACAATCCTCCAGCCTCAGCCTCATGAGTGCAGGGAAGGCTTTTTTTTTTTTTTTTTTTTTTTTTTGTCTTTCTGAGACAGGGTCTCACTATGCAGTCCAGGCTGGCCTCAAACTCAGAGATCCTCCTGCCTCAGCCTCTCCAGTGCTGGGATCACAACTGTGTGCCACCACACATAGTAGATACTGATTAATTTTAAAGAGTAAAAAAGAGAGCTATTATGTGTACACAGAGTCTGCCAAAAAAATGTATACACTTCAGCATTTTGCCATACTGATAAATGTCTTGAAGCTAATGGCTATACTGTGAGAACCTCTTGGAATTGTAGAGGATAGCAGTAACTTATATTAATCTCATGATATCTCAATATATTTAGTATTTATATAAGTTTTTCTTTATCTGATATATACATTATTTTCTGGCAGACTATATTTGTGGCAGAAGGAGGTATTTCTATACTGTTAGAACTGCTTTAACAGCAGGTACTATTTTTAATAGCAATAGGAATAAAGTAATACTGGGCATGATAGCTGGGACATGCCCATAACCCCACCTATTCAGGAGGCTGAAGGCAGGAGGAACAAGTTTGAGGCCATCATGAGCAACGCAGCAAGACTTGTCTCAAAATAAAATTTAGAAAGATCCAGAGATATAACTCATGGTAGAGGACTTGCCTAACATGTGTCAAGGCCTGAGTTTGATCTCTCATGCTGGAAAAAGAAAAAAACAGAAAAAAAACACAAAAAATAAATCAAAATAATAATCCTTTTGAACAAAAATTCTTCTGCAGTAGTAATTCTACAGTGGCAGTATAACAAGTCTTTAAATTTCACATGATTGATACTAAATTTGAAAACTTTCCCCTCCAATTTCCAGCAAAGTAATTGTAACTACAGATTAAAATACTCAATTGTAGAAATGCCCACAATGTTGCAGAACTGATAAAAGTTGGATTTTAAGTTGTTTTTTAAGACAAGATCTCACTCTGTAACCCAGGCTGACCTCACTCACAGTCCTCCCGCTTCAGCCTCTTAAGTAGCTGGGACCAGCAGTGTTTTTCAGCTCACTCAACATTAAAGCTACATAAAAGTTAAAAATTAAGGATTCTACCACTCTTACTTGTTTTTCTTAGCTCCTTCCTCCTACTACGCTTTCTAACTAACACAAAACCTCTACCCCCTGAAGAGGGATATCAGTATTATAGTAAAAGGACTGGAGTAAGAGCCCCACACTGATAGCCTACCTTATTTCTAGAAGTAATCCCACTGTAACCAGGCCAGAAGCTGCACTGTGGATATACCAAGTAGCACTTGCTGTCTCAACTAAGACTTAATGTGCCTACTGAGGGCCAGGAAGGCACAGTTTCCAGCTCCCAGCCTGACATCTCCACTCCTCTGCATGCCAACTAATGAGTACCCACTCCTAATACCTTCCACAGAACAACCTGGGTGGGCTTTTAAAAGGCAACTATGAAAAGCCGGGCATAGTGGCACACAACTGTGGTGCCAGCTACTTGAGAAGCTGAAGCAAGAGGATTGCTTGCTTGAGCTTAAGAGTTCAAGGTTAGCTTGAGCAATAGAGCAAGACTGTTCCCCCCCCCAAAAAAAATCTGAATATTCTTCTGGCTTAAAATCCTTCAATGGGGGCCAGGGACATAGCTCAGTGGCGTAAGCACCTGCCTGGCAATTACAAGGTCCTGAGTTTGATTCCTGGTACACCCCCCAACCCCCGCCACAAGTTAAAAATCCTTCAATGGCTCTTACTGCCCTCAGAATAAAGTCCAAGGTCCTTAACATTGCCAATATGGTCCTGCCCGTGGCTTTAAAATGTTTTCTGAGTCAAGGACACAACTCAGTGGCATAAGTGCCTGCCTGCCAAGTGCAAGGTCCTGAGTTCGATTTCTGGTACCAAAAAAAAAAAAGTTTTCAGTAGTTGGGGATGGTAGTGCAAGCAAGCCTATACTCTCAGCACTCTGGGAGACTGAATAGGTAGAAGAATCCCAAGTTTGCTAAGGTAACATAGCAGACTATCTCAAAATAAATAAAAGAAGGGATGGGGATGCAGTTCAGCATAAATGCCCTAGCTCAGGTTCAATTTTCAGTATCACAAAAACAAAACTTTTTCCTAACTCTAGGCCACACTAAGATCAATTATACTTCATGCCCACTACACACACATACACACACACACAAGCACAAAACGTAAGTTTTATGAAACAATATTTATCTTTATAATGTATAACACCCTTGATGCTTTCTATTCAATTTTTTTTTCCATGATACTGGGGATTGAACTTAGGGTCTTTACATTTAGTTAAATTCTTATTTTTTTTAATCTTTTTGTTTTGAGACAAGGTCTTACTAAGTTGCCCATGCTGGGTTCAAATTTGTAATCCTCTTGCCTCAGCCGCACAGAAAGCTGAGATTAGGGGCAGGTGCCACCGTACCAGCTCAACTTATTTTTATTTTTAATGCTGGCTATAATTCACTAAACTGGACTTCTCTGTCCTCAAAGGATCCAAACAAGATCTACCTCTACAGTTTCATTTGTACTACAACTTCAACTAGTTGCGTTTCCATCACTGCAGGCCTCTTTCAGTTTCATTAGGCTGCGAGGTCCTTCCTGCCTCATTTCTTTTGTATATGCTGGTCCCTCCACCATGAACACACTAACATCCTTCCATTTATTCCTGAGACGCCTAACCTTTTCCTTAAAACTCACCCAGCTCTCAGTTTAAATGTCACCCCCATCAGGCTAGTACAGTGTTCCTGGTCACATCCTTATAACATACTTGCTCTTCCTCGACAGCCTGCAGCATAATTTTCAGGAAATAACTCCGAGCACCCCCCACACCATGGGCTTCTTCAAGGCCCAGGCTACTTCCATTTTGTTTCCCCACTACCCCTGGCATCCAGCACTTCTGCTGAAACACTGACAATCTCTACCCCTAGAAAAACACTCGCATATACCATGACAGAACCTACATTTGAAGATGGGTTTTGTATTTTTCCTAGAAGTCCTGTTCTTAAAGCTCCATAGGACCTGCTTTTCCCTAACTATTTCTAAAGAAAAGGCAAGTGAAATCAGCAAGTTAGATCAACCCAGATGCAACATTATCATATAAATAAAAACTTTACAAATTAACAATAACACCCCTCAGAAGATCACTGTAGACTTCAAAACTGCTCTAACATCAAGATGCCTGTATCAATGAGAAGTACAACTTTTAAATTTCTTAAGTTTTATGGAGAAGGCTATGGAACGATGCTTTATAACAATGATACCTCTTACATATATGTTTTTAAAGGGGGGGCCCTAGAAAATATTGAAGAGGCTTATTCTCTCAAACTTAATTATTGCTACTTTGAGTAGGTGAGCAGAGAAAGAAGCTATGACAACATAACCATTTCCTTCTCTTTCTTCATGGAACAAGGTTTTACTATATAGTCCACACTGGCCTTGAACTTGCTGTGCAGTTAGCCTCCAACTTGTAATCCTCCTGCCTCAGGCTCCTAAAATGCTGGATTTACAGGTGATTGCCACCAGACTCAGCAACCATATTCATCCATGTATATATATACGGATGTATGTATGCTATCTGTATTCATTTATTTAGCAGTCCTGGAGATTGAGCCCAGGGCCTTTGCACTGAGCTACATCCCCATTACTTTAAGACATGATTTTGCTAAGTTGCTAAATTGCCCAGAATGGGATCAAACTACTTACTGTCCTCGTGCTTCAGTCTCCCAGAGTAGCAGAATTATAGACTTGTGCCATGTCCAGCTCATAATCACTAAATAAGCAAGGAAGCTACATGTTGGTGCAAACTTGTAACCTCAGCACTCTGAGAGGATGAGGTAGGAAGACAGCCAGAGGAAATAAACAAATTAGTGAGACCCTGCCTCAAAATAAAAAATTAAAAAGCAGCTGCAGATGCAGGTCAGTGTGAAAGCCCTGAGCTCAACACCCAGTACGTGAATAAATAAATAAATAAATAAAACAAAGCATTCTACAAGAAAAAAAAATAGAAGCTAAAAATGGAAACAAAGCTTTTGTAAATAAGGAGGGCAAGAGAGGTTGAAGGGAGTGGGGAGTAGGGGAAAAAAGTAAGATATATTGTGTGTAGGTACAAATTCACTATGACAAATGTTATCATTAGGTATACTTAAAATATACCAAAAAAATTCTTAAATGCCAAAAAAAAAAAAAAAAAAACAGTAAAATAAAGCATTCCAGTGCACATACTGCTCAATTTTTTTCTGAGTAAAAGTTTTATTAATACTGAACTGTTTCCTTTATAATCTCAAGCATTTTTTTTTTAGACAGGGTCTCACTATATAATCCAGACAGGCCTTGATCTTACTATGTAGCCCAGGCCTAGCAATCCTCCTGCCTCAGCTTCCTGAAATTACAGGCACACACCACCACAGTCAGCAAATACTTTTTACTCTATAGGATGAACTGCATAAAGAGTGACACATTATCTCAATCCAAGACATGGTGAGGTAAAACCTCAGACATTTGCCTCAGACTCTCTTATTCTTATTACCAACAGGTACAATGGTAAGTACTTTGCAATTTAAAAATGGTGAAGCATGGGTGATGTAAAAACATGTCACATGCTAAAAGAGAATCCTCCCAATTCTTGAATTAAGATCTGTGCTTACTCAGGACACTAAGGCAGTTGGATCACTATGAGTTTGAGGCCAGCCTGAACTACATAATGATACCCTGTCTCAAAAAAATTTTAAAAATTGGAGTTGAAAAACTTTTGAGAGTTAAAACAAATTTCAACTACTCCATATTAATTATATATCTCTTCCAATAAAAAGAAAGAAGGGAAAAAAGAAAGAAGAAACAGGGCATGGTGGCATTTGCCTGTAATCCCAGTGCTTAAGAGGCCTAGGCAGGAGAATTGCTGGGAGCTATGGGCTACATAGTGAGTTCAAGGCCAGCCTGGACTACACAGCAAGCTCTGGTTTCTAACATAATAATAACTTTAAAAAACATCTCTAGGGGCTGACAGTGTAGCTCAGACACAGAGCATGTTCTCAGCATGAAGGAGGTGATGGATTCGATCCTAGCACCAAAAAATTAATAAAAAGCAATCCCACAATTTAAATAGTTCCAGAGATTCAGAACCAGTAGTTTACCCCTTTAAGCATCCCTGTCGCTTATTGGCTATGCATGTGCCCTTAACTGGGACATCCTATGACAGACGAGAAGTTCTTTTTCTCCCCTCTTAACATACTTAGAATGACTTTTTAAAAAGATGAAGCTGCATACAGATTGTAGCCTCACTGATCAACATCAGTCATAATACCTGCGTTGGACCTGTTACAAATGCAGAGGCCAGGGCTCTGAGGTCTGATTCCGTAGGTCTGGTGTAGGAGCCAAGGTCCTCACCTCCCCAGCCTACGTTTAAATAAGCAACCTAGGAAGCCTCTGCCACTGGGGTCCTTCCCCATCCACAGGGAAAAACTAGGCCAGAAGGCTCATCCATCTTACCTTCAGTAAGGACTAAGTTGGATTTCTGACATAATGGCTTGGATGCCCATCTGAAAAACTCAGGGACAAAGGTGCCTGAGTAATTAAATGGTGCCACTTTCACACTGGACACTTGGAGATTTGTCAATGATCCACTCTTTTCACAAGGACCACATACCAGACACCAAGTCCAATATTAAACCTCAACAAAGACTCAGAACTAGATGGAGCAGCCCAAGGAACCTTGGTCAGAAAAAAACAGACTGTACTGAGTATTCTGACTATTCCAAAGATCCTATAATCATGCTGACAGTAAACTTCTGCTAATGGCCTCTGGTGAACACATCAAGAGGGCAGGGATCTTTCTTTTTGATTCCTCTGAGAACCTGGCATAGTGCTGAACAGACAAACAGAACACACTGGTGTCCCTGTGAAGATATACAAGGAGAAGGACTTTTGATCTGATTCCCATCTGATAACAAGAGTGTCACTGAAGCCAGGCATACTGATACATGTCCGTAATCCTGGCATTCAGAAGGCTGAGGCAGGAAGATTGCAACTTGGAGGCCAGTCTGGGCTACACAGCAAATTCAAGGCTGACTTGGACTAAACCTAATGAGACGCTTTCTCAAGAAACCAAACAAAGTGTGCCAATGAATAGCTAAAGAAAAGCCGAAATTACTTTAAAATGGACTGGAATCACAGTCCTCAGATTAACATTAATTTCTCTCTATGACTAGACATTTAGAATTAGATTTAAAGTTGCAATCCCCTATAGTTCCCACTTTGGAAAAGCTCTTGTAGGTCAAGTAAAATATCTCTACCACCTACAAAAGCACTCCATCCATTTCACTCATCAGCGCTCTGGAGAAAAAGAAACTACTAAGTGCAAATTATTTGCAGCTTAGTTTGTTCATCTGAGGAAAAGATGTCTTCAGAATGCTTTACCAAAGCCCTCAAACAATCTTTTTAAATGATATCCCGCTTTCCTCTCAACTGTCCAGTTTACTTTACAAATACGAATTCTAGCAACATGGAAAATGGGCATGAAACATTACTCTCATTTTGCAGTATAAAAAATTAAGAGGCTAGCAGATTAAAGTTGGTAAAGCAGAAAGAGTACAGGTCTTTTACTTGTGCAGATTTGGGTTAAATTTTATCACTTACAAGTTGTATGAATTTTTTCAACTTCCATTTTCCACTGTGTAAAGCAGGGAAAATGATTCCAACTTCACCATGATTTGAAAACTTGACAATGTGAATAAAGCACTTAATTAAGGTGTTAAGTTTACCCCAAGCACCATATAAATGACAGCTGATGTTATCTGAAACACCTACCCCCATATATCAAAGTGTATAGTAAAAACTGGATTCCAAGCTGGGTGTGGTGGCACATGCCTGTAATCTCAGCACTCAGGAGGCTGAGGCAGGAGCATCACCAAGAGTTTGAGGCCAGCAGTTGAGGCCACCCTGGGCTACATAGTGAGTTCAAGGACAGCCTGAATTATACAGTAAGATTCTGTCAAAAAACCAAAGGAAAATACCGAGAAACTATTCCAATCTTCCTACCAGTCTAAAATTCTTCCTGCCAGTCTATAATTACCTGATCAAGAGCCAGGGATATAGCTTAGTGGTACAGCGCCTGCCTGGCAAGTGCAAGGTTCTGAGTTCAATTCCTGGTACCAAAAATCAATCAATAAATAAAATTACCTTATCAAACAAACTTTTACAATCAAGAATATATTTTTGGCCAGGTGTGGAAGTGCATGCCTGTAATTCCAGCACTTGGGAAGCTGAGGGAGGAGAATCACCAAAAGTTTGAGGTCAGCCTAGGCTACACGGTAAGTTTAAGGCCCGCTTGAACTTCATGGTCAGACCCTGTCTCAAAAAATAAACATATATGTATATATATATATATATATATATATAGGGATGGGGATGCACACCTGAAATCCCAACACTGACAGGAAGATTGTTCCTTACAGAAGGATTGCCACGAGTTCAAGGCCAGCTTGAGCTACATAGTTCAAGGCCAGTCTAAACTACATAGCAAAACCCTGTCTGAAAATACAAAAGAAAAAAAAGACTGTATTGTTGTAGATTTCAGGAGCCTTTCCAAAGAATATTTTCAACTTAGTTTTTCAATTCCTATCCCAAAACAAAGTTTCTGTCTCTTGAAAGTCTTCCACAGGCCCCACTCCCCTACCACCACTTTTAGAAAGGTCTTTTTTAACACTTCCCCAGTACTTCTTTAACAATCCTCCCTTTTCATGTCCTAATACTTTAGTGCTGAGACCTCTGGCATAGTACAAAAACCATCAAGAAGCCACTTACACAAAACTTTATAGTTTGTAAATACTTGTGATATTTACTCTTACAAATATTTGATCCTTTCAATTGCCCAATTAGATACAGACGGATAGTTTTGTCTAGTTTTACATCTAAGATCCAATATACATAGCTAGAAAGCAGCATCAGCCCAGCTTAGAACTCAAATTTTCAGATTCTGAATTCAGTACTCTTTCAATCCAACTTATAAAGTTACTAAATCTCTTACATTTTTTCTTTATATCGTTTTCTCACTAAATATGAAACAAATCATCTTTGTATCACCTAGTATCACTGGAAAACTGTTACAAAGGACAGCTTCCTAACTACACTAATTTTTAAAAATATATATACATATCAAGATATCCCAGGACACTAAGTCCTAACTTACTTTCACTGCTCCCTAAACAATCTTCAAACAAGAATGAATTCCGGAAGGCTGCATCAGAAGGGTCCAGCGGCCAGGACCCCAATCCTCCATGCTACCCTACAGTTCCTCCAGTATCTGCCTTTTTTCCTCCTTCCAAGCAAATGCGTGTGTGTGTGCGTTTTGGCCTGACGTCCCAACGGGAACCCATCTCAACCTCCAACGACCCTAGTCACCCAAGACACTCGTGCCCACACAGCACGGTCAAGAGCTCCTCGGAACATTTACTAACGTCCTCCTCCCTGTCCACACCCCTAGTCTAAAAAACTTCATCCTTCTAGGTTCTCGCCCTCTCACGGCCCCAGCTCACCCCTGTACCTCCTCTAAGTCCTCCCAGCCTCCACGGTTGGCGGGCGACACTTCCTATCTTTCAGGGCCCGGATCTCCAGGCCTGTAGCCCGCCGCAACGAACCGGCCCAGCAGATCGCGGCCCCTCCGGGACCCCAGGGCCGAGGCCCATCAGTGCGCTCCCTGCCCCGCCTCCCGGCCCAAGGCGCCAAGTCCTCCAGGCTCCGTCTCCAGGCCGGGGCCGGGCTCCGAGGGCCTCAGATGGCGCGGGGAAGACAGGAAGGCAGCTGTGGCAGAGACCAAGGAGCGGACCGGGACAAGCGCTCGGGCCAGAGGGCTCCGGGCCCTGCCGGCTCCGGTCCCGCGGCCCGGACTCAGCCTCCCGCTCTGCCGGCCCGCGCCTCCGCGGCCTGGCCCCCACCTGATCCAGGTTCTCATCGCTGCCGCTGTCCTCCGTGTCTGAGTCGATCACGACGCGGCCTTTCCGTTTCTTGACCATGGTGGTCCCCCGGCTCCCACGCCGGACGCCGCCCGGACTCCCCTCTTGCCCGCCTGCCAGTGGGACCGCCACTGCCGCCGCCACCGCCGCCGCTCGACCCACACAAAGGCGACCGCGCATGCGCGCTCCGCTCCGCCCCCTGGCTCCGCCCCCCGCCCGGTGCAAGCAGTTCACGGGCGCTCCGCCCTGCTCCACCCCCGACGTAGCGTGGGGCGGGGCCACGCGCCCTGGGATTCCAGCCCCGGAAGTGTCGCTAGGTGGACTCTGGGTGAGTCCCCGAATGCAGTCGTGACGACCTGGGTCTGCTCTGAGGAGCTCCAGGTATCTCCAGGCTTCAGATGCCCGAGACCGACAGACTGTGGTGGCTGACCTCAGGGACCGTCCACGTGGAAGACACCTGTCACCCGAACCTTGCCGAGGGCATCATTGAAAGATAGGGCCGGCCTGAGTTATGCAAGTGACAGCTGACCCAGGATCGCAGAAATGCGTCTGAGTTGTCCAAAAGAAGGGTGCGTGGAGAACAACTCACTGATAATGGAGAAGGTTAGTTCGGTCACCAGTACTTAAAAGTTAACCCAGAGAGAGCATCGAGTTGATGATTGGTCAGGGAACCAAATTCATTGTAGCGTGAGACGCCGGCGTAGCCTGGAGAGAGCGATGAGATTGGGGAAGTCGCAGCAGCCACATCATTGGGAGCCTAGTAAGCTGTAGTAGAGAGCTTGAACTTTAGTATTTAGATATTTAAAATTCAGGAACGATGTAATTAAAAAATTTAAAAGGATTACTCTGGCCGCCTTGTAACTAACGAATTAGAACAAGAGATTAAAGCCAAGGAGACCACTTGGGCTGTCGGATGTCTTCATAGCAAGAAATGATGGTGTCCTGAATTAAGGAAGGCAGAAATGGAGAGAAGTGAATGGTTTGTAGATAATTTGGAGGGTCGATCCCACAGGGTTTGGAGATTCGTTCAGGGAGGAAAGGAAAGGCTCCAAGTAGGGATGATGTTGAGATCGTGTATTAATCACTTTCATCCATTCCAGTTGTTCACTTCTCTGAGTGAGTTACTGATTGATGGATTGACTGAATGCAGTATTCGGGATTGAACCCAAGGTCTTCATACTGAATTACATCCCCAGGTTTTTTTATTTTTTGTTTTGATTTTCTTTCTTATTTTTATTACATGTATTAGTACATGTTTGCAGTTCATATTGATTACACTCACCATGAGGAGTTGGTGCCTGTACTTAACACATCCTAATTCTTTTTGCATCTCTTTTCCTCCCCTATCCACCTTGCATCTCTTGGTCCTCTTCTCATTTGCAAAATGTATGTCTCCAAGTTTCCTATTATCTATCTTTTATTTTACTGTTTTGTTTTGTTTTGCTTTTTTGAGATGGTTTCCCTGTGTAGCCCAGGCTACACAGTTCTGGAATTACAGGGATGCACTACCACACCCCGCATTTATTTGGCTCTTTAATTTGTATATCCTTTGGGTTTCTCCTTTAAGAGAAGCCATGTAATATTTAAGCTGTGTGTCTGATTTATTTCACTTAATGTTACAGTCTCAAGGTGCATCCATTTTCCTACAAATGATTCAAATTTATCCTTCATAGAAGAGTAGTGCTCCTTTGTGTATAAATACACATCACATTTAAACTGGGAATGGTGGTGCATGCTTGTAATCCCAGCACTTGGGAGGCTAAGGCAGGAGGACTGCTGCAAATTCAAGGCCAGGGTGCTCTACACAGTGAGTTTAAGGCCAGCCTGAACTACATAGTGAGACTCTGTCTCAAAAAAATTATAAAAAGTAAATACCACATTATTTAATCCATTCATCTGTTGATGGACATATGGGCTGCTTCCAAGATTTAGCTATTATGAGTTGTGCTACTATAAACATGTGTGCCTGTATCACTGTAATACGTTATTTTTAACTTTTAAAAAATTACCTTTTTTTTTTAATGGTGCTGGAGATTGGACCCAGGCTTTGTACATGTTAGGCAGTTGTTCTACCACTGAGCTACATCCCTAGCCCCAGTCTTTAACTTTTTTTTTTTTTTTTTTGGCAGCACCGGGGATCGAACTCACAACTTAGCGCCTGCCAGACGGCTTAAGCCATTGAGCCAAACTCCTGGCCCTAGATTTTTGAGGCAGGGTCACACTATGTAGCTCAGCCCAGCCTTGCGCTCACCTTGTATGTTTAACTTTTTAATATCTTAATATCTTTTGGAAAGATATCTAGAAGATGAAATTAAATTTCTTTTTTCTTTTTGTGTTTTTGAAACAGGGTTTCTCTATGCAGTTCAGACTGACCTTAAACTCACTTTGTAGCCTAGGCTGGCCTTGAACTTGCAGCTAGCCTCCTGCCTCAGCCTCCTAAGTGCTGGGATTACAGGCATGGGCCACCATGCCCAGGGGTAAAATGAAATTTCTATTTTTAGTTTTTGAGGACTCTCTGTACTGATTTCCACAGTGGTTGTATACTAGTTTACACTCCCACCAACAATGCAAAAAGGTTCCTTTTCCCCACACAACCTTATCAGCATTTGTTATTATTTGGTTTCTTGATCATGGCAGTTCTTTCTAGAGTGAGATGGAATCTCAATGTTGTTTTAATTTATATTTCTTTAATGGTCAGAGATATTGAACATTTTTTTCATGTATTTATTGGCTACTTGTACTTCTGAGAATTGTCCTCATTTCCATTGTCCATTTTTGATTGGGTCTTTTATTTTGGGGCACTAATTTTTTTCTTTAGTTCTTTATATATTCCATATATTAGTGCTATGTCAGAAACAGTTGACAAAAATGTTTTTCTCATTTTGCAGGTCATCTCTGTCTCTCTCTCTCTCT
>RJWM01020627.1:0-20921 GCA_004363535.1 Dasyprocta punctata | reverse complement strand
TGAGCCAAACTCCTGGCCCTAGTTTTTTGAGACAGTGTCACACTATGTACTCAGACTGGCCTTGCGCTCATGTTATAGCCCAAGCCAGCCTCGAACTCACAACACTCCTCATACCTCAGCCTCCCGAGTGCTGGGATTAAAGGCGTGCACCACCAGCCTGGCTGTTTTTAAATCCTTTTAAGACCCTGAGGCAGGAGGATCGTTGTGAGTTAGAGACCAGCCTGGGCTACAAAGTGAGTTCAAGGCCAGCCTGAATTGCATCGTGAGACCCTGTCCCAAAAAATAGTGCTGGGGATTTAGCTTAGTGGCCTAGGTGCCTGCCTGGCAGGCGCCAGGTTGTGAGTTTGATCCCCGGTACAAAAAAAAAAAAAACCTTTTAAGACCCATTGAGTAGTAGCAAATCTACAGGCTCCTTAGCAGGCTCTTGTATCTTGAGAAAGTGCTCCCCACTCAATAAACTCTTTCTTACCCCTTATTTTATGATATGGTCCTCTTAACCAGCACCCTCAGAATGCGTTCTTTGCTACTCTCCCAGTTCCTGCCATTACAGGCTTTACTAGTTCTTGGAACTCTTCTGGGTGTAGTCCCTCTTTCCCCTATCAGGTTCAATATGCCTTTCACTGGATTATGTAGTGATTTAACCCTGGTTATTATGTAGTGATTTAAGCCTGGTGGCAGGAGGCAAGGATAGATTCTGAGCAGGGGTGGGAGGTAGAGGCTCACACAGGCCTCTGCACTATCTACAAAAAAGGGAGGTTCAGGGTGTAGCGTAGTGGTAGAGCACTTGCCTAAGACCCTGGCTTCCATCCCTAGCCCTACAGTAGTAACAACAAAAAGAAACAAAGAGGGGAGTGGTAGTTGGTAGGCCATGAATGCTGGTTCAGAAAGTTCAAGGGAATCTGGGAATCAAGATCTTCAGGAGCATTAGCCAAATGTTCCTATCTTGTATGTTGTCATCCCAATTTTTTCCCAGCTAAGGTCCTGGCCTTGACTTAAGAGTTCTGCCTGATCTGGGAGTTTACCTTTATTTGAACTCAGGCTATCTTGATGATTATCTCTGACCTTGGGTTCCCTTCTTCTCAGACTATACTGAAAGCTCTTTTTGTGCAACAAAGGAGGCCCTCTTTCACACTTGACTTCTGTAGCAGCTATTCAATTCCACTGTCCTTTTTTTTGTTCTTCACTATCCTTATGATTACTATCACTCCTATATTTTTCTACTATCTTTACCAATACTATCACCCCTATATTTTTCAAATATGTGATACATCCCACCAGGCTCACCCATTTCCTCCCAGTAGCATACTCTCTGTGCACATCAACAGTGAAATATTCTATCACACCACCATCTCATAGCAGCTCTCCATTGACGGCTGGATGGTAAGAGACTCAGCTCCTAAACATCATTTCATTACCTGCTCTCTTGGGCCACTTCTAGCTAGGGCTATTGGTGGTTGGGTTCTCCAAGAAGCAGATTCAGATGGAGATTAGCATGCAGGATGTCACTTAGTGTCCCTGGGATTGTCAACTGTGGCCGGGAGGGAGAATGAAGAAACGGAGCTCCAGTGTGGACCTTATAACAGTGTCAACCTACCACCTGGGCACTGGGAAACTAAAATAGACCATTGGAGTTATTCTACATTGGGTTAGAATGACCAGTTCTTTATAGCCCTACTATAAAATCATTAGATATAGATCACTTGGGAAGGGTGTGACCTTGGGCAAGGGGTCTGTCTGTGACTTAGCCAGACCCTGAAGTACCTGAAAGTTAAATGTCATCAGCTGGGGCAGCAAGTCTTTTCTTCCTGGACTACACATCTCTGTGTGTATTCCGAAATGGAGGCAGTGGGGTTCTTACGGTCACACAGCTATCAGTGAATTGGTGTTATTGCCTGGTCTGGTAGACAGACAACTACACACTGCTTATCCAAAGCAATTAGGGCCAGGCCCATTCTAAATAACTGTAGGGTAAAACAAGTGGAAGATTGTAAAGGTAGTCAGAACAGAGCAGGAAGTAAAAACACCAAGCAGAAAGGAGTTGGAGAGGGGGGTGTCTCTTGGTGTGTCCATAGTGCTAGAGGAGAAAGTATTCATTTCTAGTCCATCAACCTGGTCATACCCTCCTGGATCCAGGAATGAGTGGCACACCAGGCTTCCAAAGTTGAGAGAAAATGTCACTGCTCAGCCTCCAAAGCCATCTGATCTGAAGCCCCTGTTCACCAAGTAGTGCCTAACCCAAGGAGGTTTGCCCTCCTGAGAAGAGACTCTACTGCCTGACTGGCCCAAAGGTTCCTTTCAGACACTCTTGTGGTAAATCATCAGTTGACCTTATGCGTCATCCTCTTTGTTTTTGCCTCCCCCTAGCCTGAGCACCTTTCAGTAATAAACAGAGCAGCCAGAGTTTAAGGGGAGAGGAAAGACTACAGCCCAGGAGCCCGAGCTCATGGTTCCCCTCACTGCCAAACTGTGCTTTTCTTGCATGATCCCCCTTTCTTACTTCCCTGCCTTGGACTGGTGACTCTTTTTAACCTAAAATCACCTCTTATGGCCCCAGGATGTGGGTGAAATCACATTTTCCAGCCCACCATGATCTTGTGTGGTTGTAGCTGTGGTTCCCAGTGTTACTCCTAGAAGGTAGCTTGGTCTGATTTTTTTTTTTGCTGCATTCTGTGTGTATGGGCATGTATGTGTGTTTCCTCCCAGTGACAGAGATAGACCAGAGGACCTTGTACTTGCGTGTGGTAGCCAAGCAGTCTACCATGGAATTTTTTTTTTTTTTTTTTTTGGTACCAAAGATCAAACTCACAACCTCGCGCCTGCCAGGCAGGCGCTTACGCCACTGAGCTAAATCGCCAGCCCTATTTTTTAAGACAGGGTCTCACTATGTAGTTCAGGCTGGCCTTGAACTCACTTTGTAGCCCAGGCTGGTCTTGAACTTGCAACGATCCCTCCTGCCTCAGCCTCCTGAGTGCTAGGTTTACAGGTGTGCAACACCACGCCTGGCTTCTGCCATGGATCTTAATCCCTAAACCACAGGCTGATTTTTTGGTGGGGAGGAAAGGGTCTCATTAAGTTTCCCAGGCTGGCCTTAAGCTCTCCATCCTTCTGCCTCAGCCTGCAGAGTAGCAGAGATTAGAAGCATATATCACTGCACCTGACTTAAACAAAACAAAAAAAAAAAAAAAAAGAAAGAAAGAAAGAGAAGAAGAGGAAAAAAGTAGGAAAGAAAGAAGGAAAGATAAAAGGAAACAAAGAAAGTAAGTTCCTGCAGCAATGAGGGCAAGGTTTGCAGCCATTTTGTTTCATTGTGTTTTCTAGGTTCTTTATTCTTTCTTTTTTTTTTTTCTTTATTCTTTCAACAAATGTATTCTGGACACATGTAAGTGCCACACACATTTCTACATGCTGTTCCTTTGAGTCAAGTGTAATTATAAGAGTTAGGGGACACACAGAGTATGTCTTGAGTATTCTTTCCCATCTCTTTAGTTATTTATTTTATTTTATATATTGTGGGGTAATTGAACCCAGGGCCTGCACACACATCCTGTGCCACTGAGCTACATGACCAACCTGAATTTAAACTTATCTTTTCCCCCCTGTTACTCGGTATTGAACCCAGGATTTTGTGCATGCTAGCCAACTGCTCTGTCATTAAGCTATACACCTAGAGGATTTCACTTTCCAAATACAAAATTAATACATGTCCACAGTAAATGAGAAACCCAAATCCAGAAGTATATAAAGGAAAAAGGAAGTCCTCACCCTCCTCCCTTCTTTCTTAGTCTCATCCCCTGGCGGTAACTCCTATGACTAGTTCCATATAATGTTATTCCAGACTTTTGAGGGAACATATAGAACAGACAGCTCAATACACTGCTGGCTTAAACAAACAAAAAAATCTGTTAGTGGGGCTGGAAGACTGTAAAGGTAGTCAGAACAGGGATGGAAGCTAAAAACACCAAACTAGAAGGGAGTCGGTGGGGTGGGTGGGAGTGTCTCCTAATGTGTCCATAGTGCTGAAGGAGAGAGTGTGTCATTCCCAGTCCATCAACTTGGCTGGGAATGGGTGGCAGACCAGGCTTCCAGGGTCTCATGTGTGAGGCAAGCAGCCTAAGTTCAATCCCCAGCACCACACACACACACACACACACACACACAAACTATCATTTCATATAAACAAACACTCTGGAAACATGTCTGGCCAAGTCAAGGCCTGATTCAATGACTCAGATACTCAGGAAGAGCCCTGGCTTCCTTCTGCTTTTGCTCTGCCTCAGTTCTTGATGTCCCATTCTACCCACACCCAGGCAACTCTGGATTCCCTCCTCATGGTTGCAAAAATGGCTCACATCCTCCCACTGTGTTACACAGGGGAAGAGTGTCTTTCCCAGTAGCCTGCAAGGAAGAGAGAGCAAGCTGCTTCTTTCTAGGGTGATCCTATATTCTTGTCATTGATTGAATTAATTGTCAGTCTCTGAACTAATCCCTGGGGCCACAGGGATAGAATATGCTGATCAAATAAAACAAGCTAAAACAACATTTGAGAGTAAATTTAGAGTCACTTGCACCCACCTCCCAATGTCACATCCAGCATGGCTGTGCAATACTCGTCACTGGATCAGTCCACTGATGGGTTTATCACTGAGTGTGATGGCGAGCCTTTGCTGCATGTCACAGTCATCTGCTGGACACACACCACAAAAAGGGATTCTAACAGTAAATATGGATCTTTTTTAAACTCAGTAGCATGTCTGTAGGACCCGAGAGCCATTCTCAGAAATGTAACCATTAAAAGACTCTAACCTCTGTCTTTAAGATTCTTGAAGGGGTGCATGCATGGTGATACATACCTGTAATCCTAGCACTCAAGTGGCAGAGGGATTGGTGATCTAGCTCAGTGGCACAGCACCAGTGTCTTGGTTACTTTTCTCTCATTGCTGGGACAAAACACCTGACACACAAAATAAAGGAAAGAAAGGTTTATTTAGCTCACTGTTTGTGGAGGTTTCAGTCCATAATCAGCTGGCTCCAAGGCAGGGTGGTACATGACACTGGAGAAACACTTTAAGGCAGCAGCCAGCAAAAGCATCTAGTGCAAAAGGAGGGAAAAACAAGCCTCTTCTCCGCCCTTATACTGTACACAGGCCACCCTCCCACCCCCAGGGTGGGTGTAGCACTCATACCACCTCTGTGCCTGCCTCTTACACAAGATGAGGATATTTACAAAGTAAGGATCCTGGCTCCCTGCTGAGTCTCTTAAACTTCTAAACTTCTCAAGTTGACACAGTGTATCAACCGTAACAACCAGCCTGGCAAGCACAAGGTCCTAAGTTCAATTCCCAGTACATATACATGTATATATCAGGTGTCAGAGATCAAAGACTATGAGTTTAAGGCAGCCTTGGGTTACATAGTAAAAACCTGTGTCAAAAAAACAAACTAACAACAACAACCCCCTCAAGCCTCTTCCAAAACTTGACCACAAGTTTTTAATCCATAACACTAGCCCAATATGTCCCCATGAAGGCTGGGTGTGGTGGTGCACACCTTTAATCCCAGCACTTGGGAGGCTGAGGTAGGAAGAGCATTGTGAGTTCGAGGTCTGCTTGGGCTACAATGTGAGCGCAAGGCCGGCCTGAGCTACATAGTGCGACTCTGCCTCAAAAAACTAGGGTTGGGAGTTTGGCTCAATGGCTTAAGCGCCTGTCTGACAGGCGCGGGGTTGTGAGTTCAATCCCTGGTGCCACAAAAAAAAAAAAAAGAAAAAAAAATTTGGGGTCAATTTAACACCAGTTGAATTAAATCAGCATGACGCTGGGTGTAGATGGCCCACTGAGGACAGTTGCCAGCATAAAAAGGAGACATGGAGAGTCAGAGGGTTGCGTTGTGGGTTTTCCTAAGTGTTGCTGTTGTTTGTAGCCATTGATTCTCCTGTAGGAACTTGTCATGGCTAGCTTCCCTGATAAGAATTCGGCCATTATCATCAGAGGAGCTTGGGACCTTGTCACTGAGAGTGGCTGTGGTTCATTTTGGGGGAGCTCTGGTCCTTATGTTGAGCATCACTTGTTGTCTCCAGAGGGGAAGATGTGTGCTGTTAATCTCCAGGAAGTTTGTCACGCTGGCTTCCTGATACATACTCGACTGTTGTCATTGTTGGAGGAGCTCAGGACCTCATTGTCGCTGAGGATGACTGTGGTACTTTTCAGGGGAGCCCTGGTCCTTATTTTGAGCTTTGCTTCTTGTCTCCAGTGTAGAACCCTCAACGTACTGGCACAGCTCCTTCACCCTGCTGACTTTCTAGCTTACAGTGCTGGCCTTTGGGCTTTCCTAGTGCAGATCCATGAGATAGACTTGGATGAGTCATTGTTGTGCGCTCTAGGCCTCCAGTTGGCCTTATGGGAGGCATTGTCATGGGCTCTAGGTCTTCAGCTGGACTCATGCAGGACATTGCTCTGGGTTCCAGGCCCTCGGCTGGATTTCCTAGGTCTTTAGTGTTGTGGACAGATTTCCTGCACTTTCTTATATTTAACTCTGGGTGACCATCATAAAATAATATTATAAATTCTGTGTCCTGTATGTAATTGTTCTCCTTATAACCCCTGACTAAAACAGGGTTTGTTAACTTTCCATTGGATCATGAGTAGTATTTTTTGAGACTTCTACCTTGTGTTTTAGGGGCTTTCCTCCCCGTATAGGCTGTGGATTAGTAGTCATTGTCACTTTTAGAATCATAATGGCTCTACTGTCATAGTGCACTTGGTCCTCGCAGTAAGAGTAGTGCAAGGACTCGGAGGCATATTGCATACATCATTAGCAAGGAAGTATGGCAGCAAGGAACCACGTGTAGGCTGTGGCCACAGAAATTTGAGGTTCAGATCTGCATGAACAGAGCAGAGTCACATAATGATTTTTAAAAGATAAGTTTTATTATAAAAGTATAGCAGATATGAGTATAGTCAAATAATATATTGCCACACAAAGAGAAGACAGCCACTCTTATTCAACACAGACCTGGAAACTTTAGCTGGAACAATTAGACAAGGGAAAGGAAAGGAATAAAGATAGGAAAGGAAGAAGTTAGACTATTGTTATTTGCAGATGACATGATACTCTACTTAGAAGACCCCAAAAACTCCACCAAAAGACTTCTAGATTTCATAAGCAAATTCAGTAACTTAGTTGGTTAGAAAGTCAACAGTCAAAAATAAGTAACTTTCCTGTACACCAATAGCAAACTCACTGAGAGAGAAATCAGGGGAACAATACCTTTTACAATAACATCCAAAAAAAGAAATACCTAGGAATCAATCTATCAAAGAATGTAAAAGTACAGTACTCTGAAAAAGGAGATTGAAGAGGATATTAGAAAATGGAGAGATAAGCCAGGTGTGGTGACGCACACTTTTAATCTCAGCACTCGGGAGGTTGAGGCAGGAGGATTGTTGTGAGTTCGAGACCAGTCTGGGCTACAAAGTGAGTTTAAGGCCAGCCTGAACTGCATAGTGAGACCCTGTCTCAAAAAATAGGGCCAGGGATTTAGCTCAGTGGCGTAAGCACCTGCCTGGTAGGTGCAAGGTTGTAAGTTCGATCCCCAGCACCAAAAAAAATGGAGAGATATCCTGTACTGTTGGGTAGGAAGAATCAATATGGTGAAAATGGCCATATTCCAAAACTGTTATACAGATTCAGTGCAATCCCAATCAAAATTCCAATAGCATATCTCACAGAATTAGAGAAAACAATCCTAAAATTCATCTGGAACCAGAAGAGACCTAGAATAGCAAAGGAAATCCTGGGCAACAAAAACAAGACAGGGGGCATCACAATTTCTGACTTGAAATTATACTATAAAGCTACTATGGTAAAAGCAGTGTGGTACTGGCAAAAAAAACAGACCTGAAGATCAGTGGAATCGATTAGAAGATGCAGAAAGAACTCCAGACACACTAAACTACCTTATCTTTGACAAAGGTGCCAAACACATTCACTGGAAGAAAGATAGCCTCTTTAATAAATGGTGCTGGAAAAACTGGCTCTACACATGCCAAAGATTAAAACTGGACCCATATCTTTCACCATGTACTAAGCTAAAATCCAAGACCTTAATATTCAAACAGAAACATTAAATCTGCTGGTAGATAGAGTAGGTAAAACTCTTGAAGACATTGGTGTAGGCAAAGACTTTGTGAAAAAAAAAAACCCAGACTGCACACAGGAACTATTGCAAAGAATCAACAAATGGGATCTCACCCTACTGAAAAGCTTTTGCACAGCAAGAGAAACCCCCAGTAGAGTGAGAAGAGACAACCCACAAGGTGGGAGAGAATGTTTGCCAGCTGTTCCTCAGACAAAAGATTACTACTGAGAATATATAAAGAACTCAAAAAAATCATTCCTCCCAGATTTAATGACCCAATCCAAAAATGGGCATCTGAGATGAATACACACTTCTTGGATGAAAAAATACAAACAGCAAATAAATATATGAAAAAATGTTCAGTATCACTGGTGATTCAAGAGATGCAAACTAAAACAACACTGCGAGTCCACCTCACCCCAGAAAGAATGGCTAGTATCAAAAAATCAAGCAATAACAAATGCTGGAGGGGGTGTGGGGAAAAAAGAACCCTTCCCCACTGTTGCTGGGAATGCAGACTGGTGCAACCACTGTGGAAATCAGTGTGGAGATTCCTCAAAAAATTAGAATCAGAGGTCCCATTCTACCCAGCTATTCCCCTTCTGGGTATCTTCCCAAAAGAATTAAAATCATCATACCACAATGATGTATGTGCACCCGTGTTTATAGTAGCACGGTTTATAATAGCCAGATCTTGGAAACAACCTGAATGCCCATTGACTGAGGAATAGATAAAAAAAGATGTAGTATTTTTATACAATGGAGTACTACTCAGCCATAAAGAATGATAAACTGGAGACTTTTACAGGTAAATGAATGCACCTTGAGAACATACTCATTAGTGAAATAAATAAGACACATGTGTAAACATCATATTGTTTCATTAGTGTGACAAGTTGAAAGAAAAAACATGTATGTGTATGTATATGTATATGAAAAAAATAGTTAAGATAGTCGTACTACTGATTTCTCCTAGTTTGCTGAAGAGAAAGATTTGTACTGGTATTGTTTAGACAATGGGACGCAGATGTCTTGTGCTCTGGGTGAATAATTTGGAGATGACAATTCACAGTGTATGTACCATTTTTGCCCCCTGAGTGACATGCTTTGAAATTTTGTTGTAGTTTTCCTTTCCTCCTCCTCCTCCTCCTCCTCCTTCTTTTCTTCTTTCTTTCTTTGCTTCTTATCTTGGAATAAAATGGATTTTAAAAAAAGAGATAGGAGACAGCACCAAAGATGAAGGATCCTGCATGAGGCAGAGTTAGGTTTGGTTTTGTTTGTTTGTTTGTTTGTTTGTCTGAGATGGAGAGTTTGGGATTTTTTTTTGGTATTTTTTTCTTTTTGTCTTTTTGAGATAGGGTCTCACTATGCAGTTCAGGTTGGCCTTGGGCTCACTTTGTAGCCCAGGCTGGTCTCGAACTTGCAATGATCCTCCTGCTTCAGCCTCCAGAGTGCTGGGATTACAGGAGTGTGCTTTTTTGTGTATTTTTAAAAGAGAAAAAAGTAAAATAATGTCAAAACAACAGGAGGGTAACAATGGTTAATACATTGCATATTGTTTGTTCCTTTCTTTTTTCTTTTTTTGGTACTGGAAACCAAACTCACGACCTTGTGCTTTGTCACACAGGTACTGTGCCACTGAGCTAGATCCCCAGCGTTAGTTTCTTAAGTACTGTGTTCAGACAAAAGTGACTTGATGTCAACAGGCTTGTGCAGCTGAAGGATTGTTCCTAGCCTTGGCTAGAGCCAAGGACACATACACTGATGGCACACTTAAAGCTATCCGTAAATAACATTTCTTTCCCAGGGAAGGGTAGACAGTCCCTCTTTGTAAGAAATGGCATGCAACTGAGTTCACCTAGTGAACATATGCATTTTGCTGATTCTCATTATTTTAACCCTTTTCTTGACAGGAAGATAGGGAAAGACACGTATTCTGCTTTAATGGATAATGGATCATGAGACTTTTGCCGGGCTAGTGGTTCACCCCTGTAATCTCAGCACTCAGGAGGCTGAGGTAGGAGGATTGTTGTGAGTTCAAGACCAGCCTGGACTACAAAGTGAGCTCAAGATCAGCTTGAACTGCATAGTGAGACCCTGTCTCAAAAAGACAATAAAATATTTTAAGAAACTTTTTATTAGCACCTGTTTGCAGTACATAGTGATTTAATTCAGTGCAGAGGATTGGTACATGTACATGACACATTTCAGTTTGCTTCTTTTCCCCCCTCCATCTCCTTTTATTTTCCTAGCATTGGACTCATTTATTTATAAGACCTTATAAGGTTAATTATCATATGTACATATTGAAAAACCAGGCTAATAGGCCAAAGAACATATAAAACATGTGAGAGCAGGCATGGTGTCACACATCTATAATCCCAGGACTCAGGAGGCTGAGGTAGGAGGATTGCTGCAAGTTTGGGCTACATAGTGAATTGAAGGCCAGCCTGAACTACATAGCAAGACCCTGTTTCAAAAAACAAAAAAAAAAAAAATTGCTCTAAATCAACGTACATTTTTAGGTACATTTTCCACACTGGACTATAATACTTTTTTTTCTTCCTCTTTTTTTCCTATTATCTGTCTTTCATTTCATACCAAGTTTTCATGATATTGACTTTGTTTGGCTACCCATCCTGGGTCTAAATTTGATTTTTTTGAGACAGTTTCTCACTATGTAGTACAAGATGGTTCTAAATTTATGCAGGTTACTTTAAAAAATATACTTTAAGTATATGACAAAATCATTGCCTTCACAATTTACTCTTGTTGAAGAGACAAGTGTTATATACAAGACAATGAATAAACAGTTTATTAAAGTTTATGACGTAGTGTAGTTTTTCTTTGACCATAATTAAGTGTCAGTGTGTATCACATAAAGAATAAATGTAACCAGGCACAGTTGTCTACGCCTATACTGCTAGCATTTTGGGAGGTTGGTCAGGAAGATGGCAAGTTTGAGCCCAGCCTGGCTATTTTAGCAATTTAACAAGCGCCTGTCCTAAAATAAAAAAAAAAAATATAAAAGGGCTGGAATGTAGCTGAGTGCAAAAGCCCTGGGTTTAATCTCCAGTATCCCCCCCACCAAAAAAAAGAATAAATGTAGCTGGGCAAGGTGGTACTTGCCGGTAATCCAGTTATGTAGTGTATCCAGCCAACCAGGCATATGAGACTTGTCTCTAATGTGAGCTACTCAGGAGGCTGAGGCAAGAGGATTGCAAATTCGAGGTCAGCTCAGTGGTACAGCACCTATGGGTTCAACTCCACCACTGCTAAAGAAGAAGGAAAACTTCTGGGGCATTAGAAGGGAGTAATCATGTGATGGAAATGGTAAGTTTTAAGAATATGATTTATTTTTAAATTAAATTTGTTGACTGATGCGTAACATAAAAATTATACATATAAATTGGACGTGGCAAACAAAAAAACCACTAAAAATATAACAAACTGGATGTGGGAGTTTGGTCTACATATTGAGATCCTGTCTCAAAAGAAAAAACTGTACATTAAAAAGTGGCTGGGTGGGGCTGGGGATTTAGCTCAGTGGCCTAAGTACCTGCCTAGTAGGTGTGAGGTTGTGAGTTTGATCCCCAGTACCAAAAACAAACAAACAAACAAACAAAAAACAGACACACAAAAACAACAAAAAAAGAAAAAGTGGCTGGGTGTTCTGTTGCATACCTGTAATCCCAGCACTTTGGGAGGCTGAGGCAGGAAGAGTGTAGTGACTTGGAAGCCAGCCTGGGCTATATAGTGAGTTTAAGGTCAGCCAGCAAGACCCTGCCTCAAAAATATTGCACATATTAATGGGTTATGTTTTGGATCATACATATATTGTAACAGAAAATACCCTCCTAGCCAGTTTGTTAGTTGTCCAGGTGTTATAGTTTATATATTGTGTCAATTTGAGAAGTCTAGAAGCTTAATTAAGTAACTCAACAGCTGTACATCCTGGGGTGTAGAGCACAAGCAGTTACCTGTTCTTTGTGTCAATTTGAGAAATTCAGAAGTTTAACCCAGAGACTCAGCAGGGAGCTAGGGTTCTTTGTAAATATCCTCATCCTGTGCAAAGGAAGGCGAGGAGATTTGTGAATGCTACACCTAGGCTGGGCGGTCTTGTGTACAGTATAAGGGAGGAGAAGAGGCTCTTGCCCCCTTTTACTCTGGCTGCTTTTGCTCCGCTGCTGCCTTAAAGTGTTGCCCCAGTGCCATGCCACCCTGCCTTGGAGCCAGCTGATTATGGACTGAAATCTCCAAAAACTGTAAGATAAATAAACCTTTCCTTCCCTAATTTTGGGTGTCAGGTGTTTTGTCTCAGCAGCGAAGGAAAAGTTACTAAGACACCAGGTAATAGTTCCTGTTACAGTTCCTGTTACTACTGTCTCCTAGAAATGGCTGGTTACTGTGATGCATAGCTGATCACTATGATGCCTACTGTGAGAACCAGTCAAAGACAGCCAGGTACTCTGCTTCTTGCATGTAACTCCATAAAAACCTCCCTCCCTGAGCCTTTGGGACCTGAAATTTTGAGGGACAATTGATTCCCTGTCAGTGCCTGTCAATGTAAAATAAATCTGTCTCCAAATCCTGCATGTCATTTCAGTGTTTCTGCTTGCTGTTGCAGTGTGATCTTTAAATCTGGTTAAACAGATCTGTTCAAACATTTATCATTTTTAATGGTGAATACTTTCAAAATCCTTTCTTCTAGCTTTCTGAAATATCTAGTACATTAAAAAGTGTATTTAATTCAATGGGGATTTAGTTCAAGGGCACAAACACCTGCCTGGCAAGCACAAGGTCGTGAGTTTGATCCCTGGTTCCAAAAAAAGAAAATCTAGTACATTATTCTTACCTATAATCACCGTACTATGCAACAACACTCTTGAACTTCTTGCTCCTACTAACTGCTTTGGCACTCCTTACTCATCTTTCCCATCCTTGTCTCTCCCCAGAGCACGGATTTAGTGCCTTCTGAACAGGTGGATTTAATGTATAATGAGCATTCACTGGTTGCAAGTAATAGAAACTCCATTCATTTAAGGAGTTTCTAGAATTCAAGGACAAGCTAAATAATCAACCCATGGGAGGGAGCATAAATACAACTGAACCTCAGAACCACTGGAACTGGCAACATCTGTGTTAACTGAAATTTATTTTATCCTTTGATATCAATATCCTCCACAATATTAATTGATGATTTAGCATGAGCCTTTTCATCTCTCATTCAGAAAAATCCTTCAGAATAACCTGTGTGGCTCAGTACAGATCAGGTGCCAACCCCAGGCCTCCTTTTAACTCAAGGATGGAAGGTCAGGTTTGCAGGAGGGTTGGAATGGGGAAGGAGTGGCTGCTGAGCAAAGAAAACCTTATTTTTTAATGAAGAATGTCAAGCAAGTATGGTTTAGCAGATACCAACTGAGAAATTGAATATGCTATGGATAGCATAGATGGAATGTGAAATTATGAAAGGCTTAGACTTTATTCAGCAGCACCTTTGGAGGCCAAGAGGAATATGGTTATTTATCTTTGGGCTTTACCTTTTTCTTTTCTTTTCTTTTCTTTTGTCTTTTTGAGACAGGGTTTCATTATGCAGTTCAGGCTGGTCTTGAACTCACAGCGATCCTCCTGCCTCAGCCTCCCAAGTACTGGGATTACAGGCATGAGCCAACACACCCGGCCAGGGTTTTAGATTTTAAATATAGAAATAGGTAAGCTTTTTAAAAATTTTATTGGCACATTTTATTTATTTATTTTTTATGGGTCCGCGGCCTTTGTTCCTCAACTTTCTCTGATCTGAATGAAGGTTTTGTAGATTCAACTCAGGACGTGTTCTTTCCTGGCTGGACCTCTTCATGCTTAGGATCCAGTCGAAGTCCCCAACGAGGTCCCCACAGCGGCCCCGACGGAGCCCAAGACCATGTCGAATGATGGGGAGAGTTCAACTTCCCGATAGACTGCCAGGTAGTCGCCCAGCCGCCCGCCGCCTCCCTGCCCTCGTTGGCGATGGCGGCCACAGACATCATCTTGGCCGCCAAGAACGAAGCTGCGATCCCGGTCGCGGTGAAGCCCACGGAGGTCAGGACCAAGCGCCCAGCGGCCAGGGCCCCAGCTCCTCCGATGGCAGCGACCAGTAGCGTGAGCGCTCGGCCGCGCGCGGCTTGGATCTCCGGAATGCGGCTCAGCCCCGCAGCCTCCCATCCCTCGGGGACGGTGCCGCTCCTTACTGGTACATTTTAGATACACATAATGATCACATTCCTCAGGGAGTTTGTAACTGTACATAATATCTCTTGATTCTTTTTTCCTTAATCCCCTCGCCTCCCTTCAACACCTCCTTTCTTTATTTATAAAAGCTTTGTTTCCATTTTTTTCTTCTATTCTTTTTCCTTGTCTTTTCTCTTCCTTCCTTTCCCTCTTCCCCCTCTCTTGTTCCCCTGCCCATTTGAACATTTTCTTCCTATTTCCTCGTATCTGTTATACATTTTGGTCCTTACTTACCTTTTCAGTTTCTCACACCAGAGAAACTGTGATATTTTCGATTTATTAGACAAACTGTTAATGTGTCCCAAGTAGGACAATCAGTAGCTGGAAGGAAAGTTGTATAAGGACAATAACTATGAGAGTGTCCTTGGGTTTGCAGAGAAAGAGTGAGAGATCAAAAGATCAAAACCAGCAAAAAGAACTCAATAGGATTTAGGATCAGTGAGAAGTTTTTGAGAGCAACAAAGGCTCTCCAGCCTAGAAGGATGTGGGCATTTACAGAAATAGGGACGATGCATGGGGCACACTTGCAATTCCAGCACTCTGGGAGGCTGAAGCAGAAGGATCTCAAGTTTGAGCCAAGTCTGGACAACTTGACAAGACATCCGTCTCAAAAAATAAAAAAGGGTTGGGGATACAGTTTAACGTGAAAGCCCTGGGTTCGACCTTCAGTACCAGAGCATAAGTAAGCAAGGAGCTGAGGAGAGGAATAAATATGGTATGTTCTGTTTTAGACATCAAATCGGAAATGCTGGGTCCCACATCTGGACCTGAAACAAGAGTTGGGAATGTATCCTGGGGCTTAGGAAAAGAAGTTATAAAATTGACTGTAGAAAATGCCTGTTGGAAACTAGAAAAAAAGATGTGTGTAGCTTAGGCTCTGGAGATACTTAAGGTGATATAAGAGAAAATCAGTGAGGAGGGAAGATAGTAAGAATCTAGGCTTTAAATGTGGAGTCCGGAGAAGACGAAGCAGAATTTCAAAAAGGAAGAGGAGGTGGCAGAAAACTGGCGATGGTGGAAACCTGGAAATGGCAGCAGCGTTTGGTGCCCTCTGCGAAGCCGGGGAACAAAGCGCGCACCGAGTCGCGCGCCCGGGTCGGGCGGGCCGGGCTGGCGGGGCAGGCTGGGGCCCAGTGACGGGGGGTCTCCGCTGTGCACTGGAAAGTAGTAGCATAGATGTCTTCCTGAGGGACGGCGTGGCGAGGTCAAGGGACCCTGGCGTCTGGGGTGAATGGCGCTAATATCCAAGTCCTACTCGAGAGACACGGGTGAAGTCTGCAGCCTGTGGGCGACAGGCGAAAATCTCGGAACTCTCTTTTTTTCCTCACAAAAGGCAGAAAAAAAATGAGGGGAGTGGAGGTCGGGCCTTTTGCAGAGTGGATGGATCAAAACTCTCAGGTCGTCGGGCTGCGGGATACTCGACACCCTTTCTGGGACTCTACCCAGTACCGGAACTTTAATGCTGAATCATCTATTTGGCGCCGGCAGGGAAAAGCCGCTGGACCTACACCGGAATAGTGGTGACCGGGGTGGAAAGAGCGGCGGACCCGGATGGAAGTTTCGCTGAGCCTTGGGGAAGGTGAGTGGAGGCTAAAATTGTGGGAACGTCTGCTACCTCGGAAGCGACGCAGGTCTGGCAGGTGAGGATTGACGGCGCCGCTCCCTCGTGAACTATCCCTCTCCTCCGGCCCGAGCTACAGGGAGCTACAGGGGTTAGTTTTACCACTAGCTGCGTGACCTCGGATAATGTTGAAACATCCGTTTCTGAGTCGCTGTTTATTTTTTTAATTAACTAATTAATTAATTTATTTGAGACAGGGTCTCGCTATGCAGTCCAGGGTGGCCTTGAACTCACTGTGTAGCTTAGGCTGGTCTCGAATTCGTGGCAGTCGTCCTGCCTCAGCTTCCCAAGTGCTGGGATTCAGCAGTACTTACTTATTTTAGTACGAGGGAACGCACATGGGGTGCTTGCTGCTACTGAGGTACATCACTTGCCTTTTTTTTTTTTTTTTTTAAAGAGATAAAAGCTCACCAAGTTGCCAAGGCTGGGTTAGAATTTGCTATCTTCCTACCTTAGCCTCCCTAGTAGTTAGACTTACAGGCGTAAATCATCGCGCCCGGTTGATATGATTTTCTTGTTTTGTTTTGTTTTGTTTTTGAGACAGGTTCTCCCTATGTAGTTCAGGATGGCCTTGAACTCATTATGTAGCTGAGACTGGCCTCAAATGCATGGTGATCCTCCTTCCCTTTCCCTGGTTTTACAATTTTTTTAAGTTCTTTTTTTGATTGAACACCGAGCCTTCACACTGAGCTCATCATCAACTTTTTTTTTTGGCGGGGGAAGGGTTTTGTTGAGTTAAAATTGCCTGTGAGTACTGGGCTTGATCTTGCAATCCTTCTGCCTCAGCCTCCTAGAGCGCTTGGGGTTATAATGTGTGTTCCCACACCTGGCAGAATTTACAGTCTTAATTAATACCACTAGCTTCGTGGATCCCATTGTGAAAACTCATTGCTACCCTCAGCCCATTATTGTTGAGTTACTAGGTGTGACTTCATGTCTACTGATAAAAAATGAAACACTGCCAGGTTTGGTGGCACTCCAGCCTGTAGTCCCAGCTACTCCGGAGGCTGAGGAAGAAAGATCACTTGAGCCCAAGAGTGCAAGACCACTCTGGGCAACGTAATGAAACCCCATTTCAAAATAAAACAATTACATTTATAGTATTATTAAAGGAATATCAGTACTACTGAGGGCTTAGAAAATGGTAAGCCATGTTATTCATAATTCCATTCTACACATTAAGCTTTCTCTCTCTCTATATATGTGTGTGTGTGTGTGTGTGTGTGTGTGTGTGGCACTGAGGATCGAACTCACAACCTCATGCCTGCCTGATAGGCGTTTAAGTCATTGAACCAAACTCCCAGCCCTAGTTTTTTGTTTTCTTTTTTCGCGGTAGGGTCACACTATGTAGCTCAGGCTGGCCTTGCACTCGAGTTGTAGCCCAAGCCAGCTTCGAACTCACAACACTTCTCCTACCTCAGCCTCCTGAGTGCTGGGATTAAAGGCATGCACCACCACGCCTGGCCCCCTCAATATTTCTTGTTTGTGCATTTTTATACTTGTAACATTAGTGTATGTGGGGGGAGTTAGTTTGGTTTTTGGCTTTTTGAGTGAGACTCCTGTGTAGCTCAGGCTGGCCTTCAACTCACCATTGTCTGCCTCAGTCTCCCACATACTGGGATTATACCCCTGGGCCCCCACACCTGGCTTGGTTTCACGGTACATGAGAGGTCTGCATGGGTTCTCACAATAATGAGAAGAGAGTGGCGGCAGTGCCCCATCACAGCCTTCCAGGAACAGGCATGGAGTTGAGTGGGTTGGATCTGTTGAATGCACAGCAGGGCACCTTGGTATGTCTCAGCAAGAGGGGTCAGGAGAGGGGACTGGCTGTAAGTTTCTGCTCAGTGATTTTATGGAGCTCACCGTCAGGAGGTAGAGGTAGAGGTGATACTATGATAGGGAGAAAAGCCAAAGTGAAGCAAATGTCATGGTATTTTTATATTTTTTATATTTTTAGTGCAGGGGCTCAAACTCAAGATCTTGGTGTTCTGCTTTCAAGCCGTACCCCTGAACCTGTTTGCGGTCTGAACAGTGTCGGTGGTTTTGCTGTCTGCAGACTTGATTCAGATGGTCTCTTTAGCTGAGGTTGCTAGCAGCACTGTGAGCTGTCAGACTAGAAGGGGCATTACTGGGAGGCCCTGTGTGTGTTTAGGAGTTCACATTCTAGAGGGAGTGGCTGAAATGCCATCATATCTAGAAAAGTTCCTCTGTTTCCAGACACAGGATGGAGAAGATTAGCGTCAGGGAGATGACTAGAGTCAGGGCTTCACTACTTAATGTTCTCCATGGGCCAACAAGGCGTGTTACTAGGATTGCTGTCTCTTGGACCCCAAGCCATATGCGCTGAATCAGAATTGCATTTTATCATAATTTCCAAGTAATTAATGCACTTCAGAGTTAGAGAAGCCCTCTTCAGAAGAACTACTCAAGGCTGGTAGGAAGCAGCATGGCTCTGAAGCAGGACACTTGTGGCAGAGGTACAGAAATGTGGGGATGTTTGTTCAGATAGGAGAAGTCTCCTGCATGCTGTCACACACTGGGACCAGGGACGGCACAGTGGAGGGGGACTCTGCCTTCACAATGCTTGTGGTCTGGGGGGAGACTGACAGATGAACTGGTCAGTAAACCATGATAGGGAAGGTGGGGCCCCAGGCTTGGGGACCAGCCTAGCAGCACTGATCTTGGAGGAAGTGGGTACTCAGGGAGGGCTTTTGGAAGAGGCAGATGTCCAGACTGAGCCAAGCAGGACTGGTGGAGGCCATTCCTGGCCTAGAGGCAGCCATTGGCCACGGCCTGCAGCCTAAGGGCAATGAGTTGGTGGTGCTTGTCAGCCAAGCATCTTCTGACTGGGGCAGAGTGGCGAGGTTGGAGATATGAGCAGAAAGCAGATCTGGAGGAGCCCAAACCCTGTGGGAAGTACTGGGCTTTATCATTTTTCTTTTTTGGTGTTGGACATCAAATGTAGGGTACATCTTCTACCACAGAGTTACACTTTCAGCCACTTGAGAGGATCTAATGGTTTAAGAGAAGAGATCAGAGCCGGGTGTGGTGGTGCACTGAGAATTGTTTGCAAATTTGAGACCAAGCCCTGACACATGCTGAGTAGTGCAGTGCTGGAGGCAGCGGGCAGTGTGCTGACGGGACCTGGAAGAGAAGCAGTTCCCACTCAATCCATGTAGTGAGGAGGGGGTATTCTTTTTTTTGTGTGTGTGTGTGGCACCGGGGATCGAACTCACAACCTCACACCTGCCAGGCAGGCACTTAAGCTGCTGAGCCAAACCCCCAGCCCCAGTTTTTTGAGGCAGGGTCACACTATGTAGCTCAGGCTGGCCTTGCACTCGAGTTGTAGCCCAAGCCGGGCCTCAAACTCACAACGCTCCGCCTACCTCAGCCTCCCGAGTGCTGGGTTTAAAGGCGTGCGCCACCACGCCCAGCTGGGGGGGGTATTCTTGAAGGATGACAAGTCCTGTGGGGTCTGGGGTTTTGATGTGGACTCTTAGCACATAACAGCTGAGCTGGATTGTTTTTTTTTTTTTTTTTTTTTGCGGCACCGGGGATTGAACTCACAACCCCGCACCTGCCTGACAGGCGCGTAAGCTGCTGAGCCAAACTGCCGGCCCTGGTTTTTTGAGGCAGGGTCGCACTGTGTAGCTCAGGCCGGTCTTGCGCTCGAGTTGTAGCCCAAGCCGGCCTCGAACTCACAACGCTCCACCTACCTCAGCCTCCCGAGTGCTGGGATTAAAGGCGTGCGCCACCACGCCCGGCTTGAGCTGGATTGTTGAATTTTTGTCTTTTATTTTTTGTTTGGAGACAGTCTTGCTGTATAGTTCAGGCTGGCCTCCAGCTGGTGGTGATCTCCCTGACTCAGTCTTCCTACTAAGGGATTACAGGTGTGCACCATCACGCCTGGCAAGTTCTGTCTTTGAGTAGCTCAGTGATTGATCCAAAAACTGGTTACCTGTGTGGACCTTTGACTAGGAGATTTCACAAATGAAGTAACTTGGGGATCTCATTGTACTTACTGAATCCAAGAAGCCTCTTGCAAGCGACATTCCATATGATCTGCAGAAGAACCTTGCCAGGTAGATATACGAGCCTTACTCCTGAGGAAAAGGAACCCTCAAAGGTGGACTGGAGCCAGGCGTGGGTGTTCATGCCTCTGATCCCAGCACACTGGGAGACTGAGGGAGGAAAATCCCAAGTTTTGAGCTCAGCCTGGGCAATTTAATGACCAGGGATGAAGCTCCGTGATAAGGGTTTAACCCTCAGAACTGGAGAGAGGGGAGCAACTGGTTTACCTGAGGGTAAACAGCTTTATTAAGTTTAGTCCTATGAAACTGCAGCACTCATATATTCATAGCCTATAAATAGGCAGAACCAGGTGTTGCATTCAGATCTCTGATTCCATACTCAGTGCTTACTATAGGACCTCTGTATTTTTCTTTCTTTCTTTCTTTTCTTTTCTTTCTTTTTTTTTTTTTTTTTTTGGAATGGGTATTAAAGCCAGAGCTTTCACACTTACCCACATTCCAGCCCCCTTATTTATTTATTGTCTTTGAGAGAGAGTCTGGCTATACAGTTCAGACTGGCCTCACCTTGGGCTCACTTTGTAGCCCACACTCGTCTTGAATTTGGAACGATTCTCCTGCCTCAGCCTCCTGAATGCTAGGATTACAGGAGTGTGCCACCATGCCCATCTCAAGCGCCCTTTTTAAAACATTTTTTTAGCCAGGCTTGGTACATGCCTGTGATCCCAGCACTTGGGAGACTGAGGTAAGAGGATCTCTGAGAGTTTGAGGCCAGCCTAGGCTATATAGTGAGTTCAAGGCCAGCCTGCACTACATAGTAAGACCTTTCTAAAAAAATGAAACAAAAAAACAATTTTTTATTTTGAGA
>RJWM01020626.1:0-36529 GCA_004363535.1 Dasyprocta punctata | reverse complement strand
ACATAAAGTAAACAAGTATTTTGATGTTGAACAATTGTACAGACTAACACATGCATATCAGTATGCTGATTAGTGCAGCAATATTGATTTGATCAACAAAACTATTAATATGAAATCACGTTTTCTTTCAATGGAGTTAAATGCAGCAGATATGGGGACATGGATACAGATACCATTAAATGGGAGAGAAAGGCATTCGTTGTATTAATGGTGCAGGATGGAGAGTTAAACAGAGTATGAGAAATTATATCCTTTTTACAAAATTTAAGTCAAAACTTTTTGTTTGCAAATATAAGGAAAAATCAGATGGAAGCAGATGAATGAGACTAGACAAGACACAACCACTTATGTATATGCTTTAGCTTGTTATTAAGAATCTGTATTAAATGGATTTCAACATACAATAAAATGCTAACACTATTATGTGTGTAGAGAAGATAGGATAATGCAACTGAAAAATCTTAAAAAATAAAATACTGATTGTGCTTCTTTTTCCCTGCAGCATTTAGAGCATTCATAGACTAGTATGAAAACCCTCTAAAACATTGAAGTTAATAAGAGTGAATGATGCTTCATGCCACCTTACCTATAAACCTAATACATGTATAACTTAGAAATATGAAGCTGTTTTATATAAGGTGTATTTTTCTATACAGTGTGATTTTAAGAACTATTTGTTTAATGTTTAATTTCCGATAATTTATTCCTTAGGTTTTAAAAGTAGTTTTGAGTATTTTTAATTTGGGAGATGCTTGGGACTTAATAGAAACAAAACCTATACAACTTGAGAAAAAAGAATGGGTTATATATTAATCCGCTTCCTAGAGAAATCATCCAGGGTTACTCCCAACAAAGCTTTTTCTATGCATTAATTACTGATGCTATTAAATACCTTCACTCTAAGTTTTCAGAAAATTACACTGTGAATTTTCACAGAATTTTCCTGAGTTTAACAGTAATCTTTTAATTTTAGCATTAAATGTTAAATTAGTGAGTATTGAAAGTCTGACAAATTTTTGAAAATATGATTCTAGTGAACAAACAGAAAAAAAAATAAGTAAGTGAGGCTTCCTCTCTTGATCCTGAGCACAAACATGCTCATGTGAATGCACATGAAGACATATGGCTTCCACAAATTCAATTCTTTCTTTCCCTTCTCCTCTCCCTTCTCTTTCTTCTTCTCCTTCTCTTTCTCCTTCTCCTCTCTTTCTCCCCTTTCTCCCTGCTTCCTTTCCTTCCTTGCTTCCTCCCTTCCTTCCTTCCTTCCTCTTTCCCTTCTTCTATTTCTCCCTCTCTCCTCCCACTTCCCAAGGGGAATATTGGCCTTTGGAAGTCCATAGATGTTAATGTTGTGGATAGCCAATTTTTTTTCAGTGCTGGGAATCAAACCCAGGACCTCACACATGCTGGGCAAGGCTCTACCATTGATCTACACACTCAGCCCCCAACTTCAACTTCTGGATGTGAAAAAAAAAAAAAAGTAAATATATTTAAAAATACTGGATCTCAACGATAGGTCACTTCTGAGCAATCTTTGTCATTTGACTAACAAAAACATCTAATGTCAGACAGATAAAAATTAACCACATTATCTTCCCTTTATTTTACACAAAACTATTGTAAAAAAACTATTCGAGGCAGGCTTGCATTGGCAACAGAAAATTTAAAAATTATACAGGAAAATCAGTACATATTTCTCTTTAGTTTGTTAGTAGGTAACACTTTTAAGCTGAATTACTTTACATATTTTGACTACATACATGTGACATAGAGATTTTTATTATAAGCCTGAAAAACCAGTTAAAAAATCCTACTTCAGCATTTATGGTAAAGAATGCACAGATCGAAATGATTCACATAGTGAGCCATTTTAACTAAAAGTATTATTGTACTACCTTAGACCTTTTTGGACTAGCTATTAAGTAAGCAGTTTACAGTCATCTTTGTACCATGGTCTATGTATATGACACCACAACATAAGGTGTTGGCATGGTAAGATAAGACAATCACGATGACAGCTTTTAAACAAGACAGACATAGGACAGTTGACATTGAGTTTTCATATGAACTACACAGAGTGCATAAATACATTTAGTGAGCTGGTTGGGCAGTATAATGCTTTATCAGAATACTATTTAATAAATTAGAAACTTTATTGTTTTGAGAAAACAGGAATACAGTATTTATTAGGTTATAACTAAATAGCAATAAGATTTAAACTCTCATGCAACTACGATTTAGAATATGGATTATTCTTTAAGCATCATAATAAATTGATTGAAAAGCCCAAACTAAGTAATGTGTTATACTGAAGTGTTCATAAAATTTCAATGCAATTTCCCCCAACAAAACAAAATGATAAAATTTCTTTTTAAACAACCCCAAAATAACTGACCAAAAACCTCATTAAAATCAAAGCATTACTTTCAGTTTACCAATAACCACTACTGGACCTCCTGAAAGCGAAATTTTAATGCATCATGGAAATTCCTTTGTAGGGTCAAAGAAAGAATGATATTGGGGATTGAACTCAGGGCCTTGTGCATGCTAGGCAAGCACTCTACCACTGAACTACATCCTTAGCCCAGGGGAAATATTTCTAAGTCAGCCTAATATCAGCGTTCACCCCCCCAACCTGTTGCACAGTGCCACCCACTGTGACTGGAGTAGTCCTTGGTCATGACCCAGCTGCCCTTCTCATTGGACAAAGGGTTTCACCTAAATTGCATGACCTAGCATTTTAAATAAGTTGAAATGAAAAATGTGCTATTACCTTTCTTGCTCACTATTACCTTTTTTGATCAATACAATTAATAATAAAACAAAGTGAAACAAATAGTCTCTGAGGAAGTTCATATTGATGATAATCTATATTCTAGATTTTCAAATCAAAATTTCATGAAGAAAATATTTTTGACATCAAAATCTTTTATTCTTGTATTGTAGTTTATTCTGGAAAATAGCCAATTATGGCAAATCTGGAACCAAGTTTGTTATGAATTGCTTCATAAAATATATCCATAGTTTTACAAATATTTAAAGCACAAATACGGACCAGGCTATTGATTATTCATATAATAATTAAATTTTTAAATTTGTGGTAATATGAGGGTGTAAAAGAGTCTTCAAATAGATTACATATCTAAAGTCATAGTAATTATAGGAAGCTATTTTCTTCTTTGTCTATTAAACATTAAAAACTTAAGGCAATTATGTAAAAAATTATACTACCTCATTTTTTTGTAGTATGTTATTCATCAAAATAATATTCTCTTCAAAGCCACATAGTGAGATGTAGATATATATGCATATATAGTTTAGTAAATAAAATGCCTTCTATTTTATATAACATTGGGTTATCATACACACATTTATTTAATTTATTTTTTTCCCTACCTCCCTCCATTTGTCCCTTTCTCCTTCCACTTCTCAAATATTGACCTTTGAAGGTCTATATATGTTAATTTTGTGGATAGCTTGTATTAAGAATCTGTATTAAATGGATTTCAAAATAAGATGAAAGGCTAATGCTATTATGTGTGTAGAGAAGGTAGGATGATGCAACTGAATAATCATAAAATTTTTAAATTTATCAGAAGCCACAGAAGAATTTGAGAAGACTAAGCAACTAAAACACAAACGTGCATTGAATTATTTCTTTTGGAATACTTCTTTGATTTCATCTATCTGCAAGGCATTGTACTAGCTGTTTTCTTTTACACCATTTCATTTAAATTACAACAGTACTTTAAAAAGTACTCATATTTATAATAAAATGAGAAATACTAGTTTCTAATGGCAACAGAAAATATTTTTACATAAAGTAACTTAACAATTCTAATCCAAATATGAATTACATGTAGTTAGACATCTAGCAAAGCATGATTTTTTGATAAGGCTTTCTCTCTTTTCTTAATATCTTTAACTAAAGTTTTGTTTAAAGGGCTCTAAAGCTTTGGTTCAGAACCATATGAAAACTACTGGGTTGGTATCAGTTTTCTCTGATTAAAATGTTTGCTACCACTGAAAATGAAAAGGGGCATGTCAGTATTTTTCTTTCAGTGTACTGCTTTGAAAACAGACACATTAATTGGTTACACATACATTTGGTAGAAAGCTTGCATTTAGGATGATGCTTTGTGATAAATTAGTGAGTTAGACACCATTTTTTAATCAACTCAACTATTTACCTTTGAAATTCAAGAACTTAAGAAAGGTTTAAATAACACTGTGTTTTTGGGTTGAACTACTGTGTAGTTCAGAAGTAGAATATGTGCTTAGCATTTGGGAGTATAGAACAACCAACCCAAAACAGAACAAAACAAAAACCTGTTTTTTTCCTGTTAACCATGAAGGAAAATACTGGATCATTGTTTTGTTGGTTAAATCATGTTATTATGCTATACTGAGACAGTTCTTTTTCTTCTTTTTCTTTAAGCGGCCACGTATTTTCTGGCCCCCTGGACATGCTTCCTTTGGCTTTGGGCTTCACCTAGTTAGCTCGGTCTTTGACTTGGTACCTGATGTATCCTAAGCAGCAGATCCTTGGGAAGGATTGCTGTTGTGCACTGCAGACAGAAGAGTAAAAACTCAGAGTGAATAGGATCTGAGATTCAACCACAAGAATCTGTTTTCAAACCAAGAGGGTAAAATTTGAGAAGGTAGAAAGGTGTGAGAAGGTCAACTGATGTCCACATTTCCATTATTCTTCAGGGTGCACTAGGTAATGTTAATACATTTTCCAAAGATTTTTCCCCTTAAACTCTTTCTTTCGTTTACTCTCACTTCTTCAAATAAAACAAAGCAAGCAAATAAATATAAGCAGCAGTATAAAATAGAAAATATTTTGGATTGAAAACTAGGTGCTAACAGCTGACATATCTGTTTTGTAGTTAAACTAAAGGTTATTAAAAATACTTTAGTACGCTATTGTGCCTCATATTTGCTTAACAAACCTTTTTTGTCCATTTACTTTTGAATTTCTTATGGTTTAATATACCTCCTTAAAATTGAATAAGTTTGGAACTTGACTATTGTGTGACAAATCTAGTGTTTTGTAAATTGCTCTTGTTTTTTTCATTCATTTTTGAACTAAATAGGAAGATTTTTGCCAATTCTTTAGTGAGACTTTTATAACATATACATTTTTGTTAATTCTGTTAACGTTTGATGAATAAGTAATTTGGACTACATTGGTACACATTGCTTTTTGTGTATTTGTTGTCCTCTAAAAAATTCTCTTAATTTCAATTAAATATTATAATGCATAGGTTAAAAACATGGCCTAACCCATATACTGCTAATAAGAGTGTTAGAAGCCTCTTTTAAAAATGGGACAGAAATATGGCTATAGCAGAATTTCTGTTCAGCACCCACAGATATCTATGGGGAGTTTTAAAACACCTGTTTCTCCACCAGGGTCAGTACAGAGATATTTTGGGCTCTACTTGTAATTTTTAAATAGAATGGGAACTGTGGATTCCTGAGTGCATCAATTTAATATTCTTGTCTTCAGGGGTTTCTCATTTAAAAAAAAAATTACCATTTCTCAAGGCATGTCAGAATGATCAAAGTAACTTTGTATCCAGAGTGCAGACCAGGGTACTGCTAAATACTTAGCTAAATTCGTGACTTTGTTTTGATATAGAGGCAACTCGTAGGAGTATTCTGAAAGTGCAATACAGAGTATAACCACAGTTTGATCAGATATTTGAGGATAAGAAAAAGAAAACCAAGGTGTGATTACTAAACCAAACCAAACCAAACCAAAAAACCAAACAACAACAACAAAAAAACAAAAAAACAAAAAAAACAAAAAAAACAAAAAACAAAAAAACAACTAAAGGAAGAACTACTCAGTCATATAGTCTTCCAGAATTATCCACATAAACTGCATTGCTCAGATTAATTTTCACCTTTTATCAGATGAGCAGATTGTGATGTCTTTGATCACAGCACACAGGTTAGGATTAAAAAAATCAAACAGAACTGTTAAGAATAATTATTATACATATAATTTTTGACTGGAATCTTATTTCTTTTCACTGAACTGGGAAATGCCTTTGTTGAAATAGATTGTCACTGAATTCCAATCAGCTACTGTAATTTTGAGGCTGCATGTTCAGAAATTATGTGCTAGAACCTCAGATCGTAGATTACAGAATGAAAATAAGCAACTTGGTTCTCAGAAAACAAAAGAAGATTATGAAAATTATCAGAAAACAAACTCAGGTTACTGTAATATTATTTCTAGCTCATCCTGTGGAATTCACTAGGGAATACAAAATCAATTATGAAACTTCTGCTAGGTTCTGAATTTGAGGGACTGAACTATACAGAAGTTAATTTCTGGCACATAGTAAATGTGCAAATTTTCATTGTTCATCAATAGAAATCTAGAAATATCTGTATGGTGAGAAATAATTTTTTAATAGAGAAAGTAATATGGAAATTATGGCCTCAATTCTAATTTCTATGTGACTAACTAGTCTAAATTTTATATAAGTATACATGTATACTTAATACAAATCTTTCTTTTTAAAAAAATACACCAATTTACTTACATTTTTCTCAGTCTTTCTCCCTTTCTTTGTACTCGAATCTTTTGCTGGTTTTGAGATGACTTATACTCTCTATTTATATGTACATTTATAGGTTAAAACCCTTTTAGACTTCATAAGGATGAGATTATGCATTAATGGTAATGGTAAAATGGATTTATAGAGTTCAGTCAGGCAGTTTTAAAAAGGCAAGTAGAAGAAATGTTTATTTTCATTAAAGGATAGCAATATATACGTTAAATTGGAAAATCCGTAGGATATTCACCAAGACTTTCGAGTTGGGACATTTTCTTCGTCTTAGCAGGGATTGCCCTTTAAATATTTTCATTTCTATTTAGATACTGTAGATGTTTCTTTCTTCTTGGTTTGAAAGAGGATATTGCAGTGGCAAATATATATAAATGCCATATATATACATATATATATATAAATATGTATACATATATATGCTTCAGGAAAAGAAAAACTTGTATAAATATTTTAACACTAAATTTACTGAGACATCACGCGATTAATACACATTGCCTTTGCCCTCTACAATTACAAGAGGTGGTCAAAGTGGTGGCCATTAGTACATTAGTGTACTTTATTAGTACAGTGAACTGTTGCTTGGGTAACCTCAGTCACTGAGCGTACTGCACATGCATTTTCAATTTCTTCTCTAAGGGCCATCAGTGTGGTGGGTTCTGCAATATAGGACACCCTCTAGGGTGCCTTTTATGAGGGTAACACCATCTGTTGAAAAAAATCACACTAATTTTCTTTTCCTGAAGCATATATATATATATATATATACACACACATATATTTTTAGTTTTCTCTCTCTCCATATATATGTATGTAATCATATATATGTACATACATATATCTATATTATATAAATCTTTTGAGTCAATGTAAGTGATTTTTGGATATTGAAGGGATAAGCAGAAGATAATGATACATTCCTAAAATATTGCTTAACAAACAAAAGTAAGAAAAAACATTAAAATGCTTTGATTGTAATCATTTAGCTATCAAAATTGTGAAAGTACTTGTAGACTTTTCCATTAGTGTTATTTACTCTAGCTACTTGTGTTAGGCTATTATTAGCTATTCTGACAAGCAATATATCTAGTTGAAAAGTTATTTTTTGTTTTTCGCCTTCATTTTTAGTACTGGAGTTGGAACCCACAACCTTCCACATACTAGGCAAGTTCTCTACTGCTGAGCTACATTCCTAGCCCTGAAAAATTACTAAATTTGTCAGACAAAGAAGGGAAACTCGTAACCTCACTCATTCGAATTAACCATTTACTATTTCAAGCATGAAAACTAAACTGATTCAAAATTTACTATGTATCAGGGTTTATACCACTTATCTATTTCTTAGGAAAAACAGTTCTTTGGAAAATAACAATCGTTTGTGCCTGCCATACACTCCCTTGGTTTGGTCACTGAGTGATTTTCCATCATCAAAAGTGACATTTTCCCATAACCCAAACTATCCTCAGTATTAATGGGCTGCCACACAGCAAGCTCTGTGAGAGCAGGAGAGATGGACCCAAGCACTAAGTAATAGTATCTGGTACTGAATAGAAAGATCCTCAACTAGTGTTTGCTGAATGAATAAATGATGATCAAATTCAATTAGAAAATATTTTTGAACTTAGATGTACTTCTAAATTTCTTTTTACTTTTGTTTTGGAAGATCACATGATATGCTGCAGCTCTCTGCTTAATATTGTATATCATATCACATTATGAATGATGAATTCTTCTCTTTAGGCAAGGGATATGCATCTTCTGGCCAGAATTCTGAATTGGCAAACATATGTGTTAAACATGGTCCATGCCAATTATCTCAATTCATTTTTATTTGTCATGTTTTACTGCTGCCTTAAATAAACTACACAGCTATAAATGTACCTCCTTTTTATTTACATAATTTCAGACATTAATAGAATAAAACCCTTTTCTTGAACATACTTTCCAGTAATATATTGGATGCTAGACTTAAAGACAGATGCCACGGCTGAGGCCAAGTTCCACTGTTTCTGAGTAATCTGTATGAACTTGAATAAAGAACAAAACCTCTGGTGTCCTTTATCAATACTTCATAAGACTGTTGTGTGTGAGAAGAAAGCATAAAGTACTTTAAATACACACAGTTGTTCTCTATTCAAATAACAAGAATAAGTAGTTGAACTTTTTTACTGGGCTCGTGTCTACATGACAGTGAGATTGTTAACAAAAAAACTAATAGGAACAGACACTTGGCACATATTGTTTTTATTTCTAAATCTAGTCACATCAGGATAATGCCTGATCACATTTTTACTTCAAAGTAGTTGGTTTGAAGTGAAGAAGCTTTTCATGAAATGTTTAGAGATTAATGAAATTAAATTGAGGAACCTACTTAGTATGTCATGCTTGTGTGTGTGGACCTACCCGAGACATACACTGATGTACTCATGTTGATCCTCTTATGATTGGTCTCAAACTTTGAGCTAAAACAATCTTGTGGCAATTTGCACTGGTTGTTAAGAAAGCTGAAAGAATCAGATTAGCCATTCAAAGGACTGTGATTTTGGGGTCACTCATAGTCTTTACTTTTTGACGTTTGTCTCTGGACACTGAGCTAGGTAATGATGAATGAACTCGCAGCAGCAAAAACTTACAGACGTCTCAAGGCACCATTCTCTATGTTCCTGTTATTCAGGTAATGATTCTCCAACTGCAGATGCATTTTTTCAGGGAGTACAAAAGAGGTATTTAAAGTTGTAAGAGTATCCGTTTTACTAGTTGGTAAGTAATATAAAACATCATTTAAAAATATTGACAACAGATATATCATGGGGTAAAATGCAACACTGACACAAATTTTTAATGTAAAATGTAAAACTTTAAAAGAACCATGTGCTTGGTAGGTATTATTTCCAGATCTTTCTAGGCTTGCACGTTTATCTTCAGAGTTATGTGCAGTTCATTGGAAAGGCTTAGAAAACACTGCAGAAGTGCATATCGGGAGACCCTGGTTCCCAAATTGTCTTGTGAAACACCAGAGCCAAAATGTTTTTAAAGAAAACGTCTCTTCTTTCTTTCTTTCCTTCCTTGCTTCCTTTCCCTCTCCCTCCCTTTCTTTCTTCCCTAGCTAAAGGTTTCAGCCCACAGGAACTAAGAAGAATTAAAGCATTATCTTTCCATAGGATGTTTTTAAAAATTATTTAAAACTTCAAAAACAGAAACAAAAACCTTGAATTGAAGGGTAAGTAAATTTTAGGGAGAATGCTTCCAGAGAGGAATGTCAAGGGTTCCTTGACTGGACAAGGTTACCAATATTCTGAAGCAGGCTTCTCAGTGGAAGGCCTAACAGACACATAAAAGGTGAAGAATTAGTCAGTTGTGAGGACAATAAGGTAAGTCCACTTATTCAGCCAAATGAATTAAAAAAATTAAGATTCATCTGTAAGAGACAGAAAATAACTGCTTCATGAGGCCATGTAAAGAAATGATTTTCATAAGTTATTTGCTATTCATCTAACAGCAGATATACCTGTTTGACTTATAAAAACTATATATAGAAAATTCAAACACTCTAGATTTACAAAACTGATCAACATTTAGTTTTAGACACTAAAATAAATGAGTAATGCAAATATCAATGATTAATGACCATAAATGCTTAAAAGTTATGTTTTGAAACAAATATGACAACCATTAAATTCTTAGCACGGTGAAAAAAAGAGAAATGCTTTAAATTATTTTTAGCAGCAGGGCTGCTTGGAGATCAAAACTCATTTGCTTATCTTGAGATTTAATGACCAGATTCTGTTAATAAAGGAATGTTAAAGGCTTAAGTTAGATTCATTTTAAATATTTAACTAGTTCCCCTGTTTTTCTTTTAAAAATACAGTAAAAATTAGAGTAGTTTTCTTTTAAACAAGAAATCGTGCTTTTAATAAGGCCCAGCATTTTCCCGACTCATTCCCTGAACTGCATATGCACAAAGGCGAAAACACATTACTAGGAGCCCTGGAGGCAAAGCCTGAATGTTCCTGGGAGACAAGGAATCACATTATCTGAAAGTCCTAAGGGAGCTTAGAGATAATTTTTTTTTTTTTTTCCCGGCACCAGGGATCGAACTCACAACCTCGCGCCTGCCAGGGCAGGCGCTTAAGGAACTGAGCCAAACTCCCGGCCCTGGTTTTTTGAGGCAGGGTCGCACTATGTAGCTCAGGCCGGCCTTACACTCGCGTTGTAGCCCAAGCCGGCCTCGAACTCACAACGCTCCGCCTACCTCAGCCTCCCGAGTGCTGGGATTAAAGGCGTGCGCCACCACGCCCGGCTACTTGGAGATAATTTTGTTTTGGTTTTTATTTGGGTGAAACTGAGACCCTAAGGGGCTGTAGAGGCTTCTTCCAGATCACGTATGTACTAGTTTGCACCCATGCAAGCAGTCTTGGCTTCTGAGAAGCAAGGTTGACTCAGTGACCCAGGTTCCAGCCCAGACTTCATCAACCAGGAAACCCCCAGCCAGTGCCTTCACTCCTCTGCATTTCAGTGCTCTCAGTAGAAAATGCTGGAAAAGCTTCCAACAAACATAGTCCCGATCACTTGCAGGTCAGGATAGTGTGTGCAAACCTAAAAGGGTATTTTTATTTGCTGCAGTTAATGAGGGTGCTACTGCCATTGGTGGCTGGGGCAAAATTCACCTGCAAAAGATCCAACTTCTTTCAACAAATGACAGTATCTTCCCATCCTCCCACCCTATATTGAGAAATACTGAGTGACCCATTACGAGCCCTGGTCTGTTTTTATGGTCACTCATATTGGAATCAATTTTATCTATGAAGGGCGGTGGCAGTCTCATTTCAATGGTCCTGTTTTTAGTTTAGTTTGTCAAAAGTCATGTTGTGGAATGCCCATTTTGGCATGTCTGCATTTTATTCCTTTAGTTAAAAAAGTTTATGTGGCATATAAGAGGAAAATATTTTTGTTTCTAGAGGGCCAAAATACAATTATTTAAAAAAGAATGAATTTGCAAATATAGAGTGTCATTTTTAAAAAAAGCTTTTCAGTACAATATAACCTTTTCTATATTTTCAGTTTTTCAAAATATACAGTTACTATACTAGGCTGTGGCATGATACATAATTTAACAGCAAAATTTCAAGCTTAGATTCCAAATATTGTGGTATCTGGTCATTAAATCTTGCTGATTTCCATGATTGATACGTAAAATCACAAATGCCACAACTAAGCAGAAGCAAAAAAGAAACATGTACCCTATGAATTATATCACAAATGAATAAAAATACTGTATTCCTTTAAACAAATATTTTTATAAGACCTTTATAACCCCGAGCAAGATACACGAGATGGTTTAAGAAGAGGTTGCAATTTTGCAACAGAAAGTCTGTTCAGCTCCTCCAGGCAGCAGCTATGAAGGAAATATCTGTGTCTCAGAAACTTGTTTCCACGTGTTCTGGACACTTTTGCATCCAGGCCCCATTATTTACGCAACACATTTTGCAAGCTCAAAAGCACCTTATTCCCCATAATTATGAATGCATGCAATGACATTTCATCCTTTCATGTGCAAATTCTAAGATTCATTGCAACAGAAATTCTAAAACTTGATCTGCCTACAATTTGAAATGAAAGGATCAAAAATGTCAAACATTGCAGAGTACTGGTTCCTAATAGAGCTCTCTTTATTGGTTCACTGTTCTTCAGTTGTTTTTGTTTGTTACAAAATGCAGTCTTGACTTTATTTAAACAGTACTTAAACTAAATTGTTCATGCCATGCAAAAATAACATTTTATGCACTTTTTTTGGGGGGGCTTCCCATGTTTTAGTTCACAGGCATTATTAATCTCATTTTAAGAAACAAGTTTTTATTATTTTCATTATTATTGCTTTTGTAACTAGTCACATGCTGGTTTCACGTGTGGGGCAATAACCCGTGTCTCCTGGGTTGGAATGAATTTCTGGGGCGAACAAGTGGTTTTCCATCTTGCACCCTTCTTGACTACTGTCCTTTTTTACTTCACCTGCAGCATGGTAAATGTCTTGCCTACAATTGTGGCCTATGTTCTGAGGGTAGGAAGAGCCCACACAGCCCTCTTCTCTTAAAGGGTCTCTCACGTCACTGGGCGTATCTGCAAAGCAGTTAGGGCTGGAGTCCACCTGCTTGTCTGGCCTTGCCCCTTGAAGCTCCAAGAAATCTTCATCTTCACCAGTATCTATTTCAGTAAAGCTCCTCCTCTCTCTCGAAGAGAAAGGAAACAGTTTCTGCTTGGGAAACCGAGGGGACAGCCCTTTGGAAGGTCCCTGGCAGTGTGCTGAAACTTCAGCGCCCAGCAAGGGTCTATCTCCCTGGGGGAGACTTTCTTCCAGGAGGATGGTACTGATGTGCTGCGGAGTGGTGAGAGAAAAGTCAGCTGTTGTTACTGGCAGTGGCCTGGCTGTGCTGGGTGGGGTTTGGGGTGCACTGCCTCTGTTTTCCTGAAAGTTTACTTTGAGGGATCTGGACTTTAGTGGATTGCTCCCTTTCAGTGAGCTCTTAGGGCTGTCAGTGGTGCTGTCAGACTGCAAAGGACCATGTAGCCCACATTGGGCACCACTGGCATCAAGGTTCACAGTTACGTCAACTGGGGCATAATCTAGAGTGGCATCCCTGGCATCCCGCCCTTTCTCTCTGCTTAGGGTGAGAAATGGAGGGGCCCTGGCTCTTTGGTGCTCTTCTGTTCCTGGGAAGTCAGTGGGGAACTTCATCTGCAAGTGAGAGGCAGAGGGCGGTGGCAGGGGTGACCGCTCTGTCTCTGTGAAGTCAGTGGCACAGCTGGTGAAGCTGTCTATGCTGGAGGTGCTTTTCATGTCCACGATGACCTCAGTCTGCGCCACGGCCAGCTGCTCCTGCGGGCAGGCTACTTCTTCCATTTCTATCTCTTCTTCGTACACAGATGGCCGCTCAGGCTCCTCTTGGCAGTCTGGGTTCAGGTGAGAATGAGGCTGTGTCTTGGTGATTTCATTATACAGCATCTCCAATTTCTGGGCACTCAGGTGCTGCGGGCTGGAGGAAGAAGTATTGTTCAACTGCTCTTGGGAATCTTTTTGGCTAACCTCCTGGTACTTATTCTCATAAGACTTGTTGGAGCTTGTTTCCGACAGAGCCTTCCTGGCCCACTTCCACCGGCTTGGAGACAGGTGGTTATCATCAGTCGAGTCCTTCGTATTGGCTGACTCTCCTGCCTTCTCGACAGCCACATCAATCAATTCCATGCTTCGAGCAAAGGCGTCTTTTAAGTTCATAGAAACAATGCTTCCATTTCTTTTGGCCCGCTCAAGAGCCTCTCTCCTTTTAATTGCCTTCTCCTGGCGTTTCTGTTCCTTGTAAAACTCAGAAAAATTGTTCACAATTATTGGAATAGGAAGAGCAATTACCAGAACCCCAGCAATACAGCAGAGGCCTCCCACAATTTTCCCTAACAATGTTTTAGGGTAAATGTCACCGTAGCCCACAGTGGTCATGGTGATGGTGGCCCACCAAAACGATGCAGGGATACTGGTGAACTTGGTAGCATCTTCATCTTTCTCAGCAAAAAATACCAAGCTGGAAAATATCATTATCCCCATGGCCAGAAACAATATCAACAGGCCCAATTCGTTGTAACTCCGCCTGAGGGTGAACCCTAGAGACTGCAGGCCTGTCGAATGTCTTGCGAGTTTCAGGATCCTGAGGATGCGCATGATGCGGAAGATCTGGACCACCCGCCTCACGTTTTGGAACTGCAGCACACTTTTGTTGGACTCTGTGAGGAAAATGGTGACGTAGTATGGTAAAATGGCCAGCAAGTCAATGACATTTAATGGGCCTTTAAAGAACTTCCATTTATTTGGTGAGGACAGGAACCGCAGAAGGTACTCCATGGTAAACCAAGCAATACACACAGCTTCCACGTGCGCTAGCTGGGGGTTGTCATTGGGTTGCCCAAATTCATCCTTTTCCTGCAGCTCTGGTAGAGTGTTGAGAGATAAAGCAATGGTGGAAAGTACGATGAACAAGATAGACATGATGGCCAAGATCTGGAAAAGAGAAGAAAGTCAAGTTAGCAAATCTTCTTAGTTGCATAGCAGCTGGGTGACATATGGATCACTGACTCTTTAAATGATATGGAATGCTCCAAGTTATTTGAAGAAAGTTTTAATGCAGGTAACTTTACAGCCTAAAATTCTCTGATGAGTACAAATACGTTTACTCTTTATGAGTTCATTTCACTTAAAAACCTGGTGTATATTTAAACCCTAGGAACGAAGCAATTTGAAAAAAAATTGATTTACCCCTCCTCAACTATTGTTCTTAGACACATTCGTGTGAGTTTTCACCATTTGGATGAGGGCTCCATATGGTTGGAATAGTTTTTTGGGGAGTAATCATCTTTCTTAGCTATCTGGAATTTTTCTCTCTTAACCACCTGGTTTGTGATTCCTTAAGTGGATTGTCTTACATGTTGCATAAACTAGACAGAATTCATAATTGCTGGGAGTTTTATTCTCCAACTAATAACACAAATGCAAAACACAAATGTAGAGAGAGAATATGGCACTGAATACACCAATGCTTCTCCTTAGACAAGTGCTCTCTATGTGGTGAGTACTGACACTGGATCCAAGTCAGCATAACATTTGTCCCGGGATGTGTCGACATCTATCCAGCATCTTGCTGGAAGAGAAGGATATGCAATGATTTTCTCAGGCAAGGTAGGTTTCACAAAGAAGAGCTTGAAGAATGACCATGGTGATCTCAGTGCAGGGAAGATAGTCTAGGCAGAAGAAATAGTATCACAATGCCAGTCTTGGAAGGAAAGGGGCAGAACTCAGAAAGAAATAAGAGGATAAAATGAGTGGGTTTTGGAATTAGGCAGTCTGAGCTCTATGTGACCTTGGACAAATTATTCACCCTGACTGTGTCTCAGTTTACAAATCTGGTGGAAGAAGGCAATAATCATAGCTACTTAATGGTTACTTTAAAGATTATACAGTGCACAGATGCTGTTAAATAAATGAAAGATACTTACATGGTTAAAGGTGGAAATGACATAAGACTTCAGTAAGACAAAGGGGAAGAACAGGTGTATGGGAAATCTGTAAAAGCTTACAATATAGAGCGAGTACAAGAAGGGAGTTCCTCACTGTTACCCAGTTCTATTTATGGGGCAGAACTGGAAGACTGTGTTTGAAAGCAAAACAAGCACTGTATTGCTTAGTAAAGATTGTGCTGATTTGGAATGCAAAATTCTTTGTGGAGTAAAAAGGCTCTCTTACCTAGGCTAGGTCTGAATTGGTTACGTCTGACTTTTCTCTATGACCTTGGTAGGTGTCGTTGGTCTCAATTATTATATTTAGCTCTGAAAAGATATCCCGAGAGTGACTGCTTTATTTAGAGATCAGTATCTAATAGACAATTTATAGGGCAAGGATTAAATGTCTCATGACCACAGCTCAGTAAAAGTTATGCTGTGAAAAATTATTCTACATCATCAGGACTTCTGATTTCTTTCTCCTAAGATGGCTAGGGACCACCACGGTGCAATAGTGATGGAACAGAAGGCTCAGATGACAAAATAAAGTCCTGGGTGCAGCATGGCATGTTTCAATAGACCCATCCAAAGACCCTGATGGAACCTCTGAAGTAGGGTGTTTGTATGACATGAAACATTTTTACAAGAAAGAAAAAGCCTAAATAAACTCTCTAGTTTCACTTGCTCTTAGTCAACCTAACATCACTAATTTTGGAGGTCACACATGTGGGCAGTATAGTGTTATTTTCCCACATCTGACTTGGGGTTTATGAGAACAATGTCCTAGGTTACTACCCAGGGACCTGAAGGCCACATTTGCTGAAGACACTTACTCCACACTAAGGCCTGCAAGTCATGGGTGACTGAAATCTGATAAAGGTTGGTGGTACCTCTGTCTTCAGAGTCTGTCTGTCTCCTTTGCTGTCTTAACCCTGGAATCAGATTCTTCTCACTTCTGCATGTAAGTATGTTGATCACTTAAAAATGTATTTTCCCACAACCATGATATAGAGTTAGCTTGGCCCGTCTGTTGCCCAAAGGGGCTGCTATGTATCTCTTCTTACTCCAACTCCTCAGTGCTTCCTCAGCAGCTCAAGCCATGGAAGACCTTCATAAGACCAGCACATTTATTGAAGGTGGTGCCTCCAGCTGGAAGAGTAAGTCAGCAGTTCCTGAGTGAAGCTGTTCACCTGTTAGCCCACCAAATTCAGGACCGGGATGCTTTGTACAGGATGATAGCACCAGACACAGTAACTGGAAATTCAGCAGCTTTAGGACAAGTTGATCATGACCACAGCATGGGAGGAGAGTTCTGGGCCCAAATCGATCAAAAGAAGAAACATCTTTTAAAACAATGCCTCTGGCTAATGGAAATCACTGGACTTTAGCCCACCACAGCGAATTAATAAAAACCTATTCTCTTTGTTCTGAGTATAGAAGCTTGATCACTGTCTTAACCAACTGCTCTCTTTCATTAGCCAAAGTTCCAATTTTGACTGAAGCCGTTTCCTCCTCTCCCCAGTCAAGCTTTGCTGGACAAGTGTGTGCATATCTGCAATATTTGGCCCAGTCTCATTCTACTGTCTTTGGGTCAAAATATCTTGTTGCGTGGTATCAAACCTTATACTTATTATTTCTGTAAGTTTCTCTACTTCTGGGCTATTCTCTTTTTTTTCTCCTTTCTTTTTCTTAATTGATTAATTAATTAATTTTTGTGGTGATGGGGACTGACACTGTGGCCTTGCATACACTGTGTAAGTGCTCTACCACAGAAAAACATGCCTAGCCCTTAGGCTTTTTCTTATCTTTTATTGTTTTCCCCTCCTGTTCTTTTAGCTCCCATCTTTCCTCTTAAAAGTGTTAGAAAGAAAACCACAGTATAATGTATTTCAGAATGTATTGACATTTATGGCTCTTAATTTAAAGAACAGAGCTTTATTACTGTATTTTTTCCCTAAAACCAGATACTATTTACTTGAATGTACCTCAGAATTTTTTCTCAAAAGACAGAGCAGTGAATCACAATAGTAAAAGTTTGTCTTTATCTACTCTAGAAGATTGTTAAGGCTGAACTTAGAAACTCTCAGGAAAGTTGTTTAAGTCAACCCATGGATAAGATTCAGGTGGTTTATTAAAGGAAGTTGGGAATGCTCGCTTGACTCTTCCCTCAGAGGCCAGTGGGAGGGCAACACCTAAAGTATTCATCAGTAAGTATTCTCAAGGAAGAATTGCTCAGATCCCATCCATTTTCATGTTCTTACCATAGGGAACCAGGTCACGCTGGTACTTTCTAGGAGATCACACTGTTGCTAATATACTTGTAGACAATTTAAGCATTGGAATTTCTGCCATAATTTTTGAACTGACATCCACAGTCAAGATTTGCCACATACAATTTTGGATGCATTTTACTGATGTTATCACTTCAAAGGGAAAGAAATGAGCAGAAATGTAAATGAGTCCATTGTATTATTGTCTTTTTAATTTTGTAGGGTTGAGGGTTTAACCCAGGGCTCCATGCATGCTAGGAAAATCCTCTACCACTGATCTGCAAACTAATCTCCCATTTTCTAACCTAGACAAAGAACAAAATGGAAGGTCTAATGTGGGTCTTCAGTTTTCCTTGAGTTCACAATCAGAGGCCCTTTTATTTCTTCAGCTGATTTTGGAAAAAAAGTTAAACACTAATTAATATTAGTTAATGCAGTCTATATTCTAGCTGATTACAACTTAACAAATATGGCTACTTTTAACATAATTAAATTTAGCATATGCATAAAATGGCTGAGAATATATTCCTGAAGAAGATTAATTCATGAAGGAAAAAATAAACATTAAAGCCCTTAGCAATCCCACATTCATGTTAAGAAAAACTGTAAGTTTGGAGTTGTCCTAGAAAGATGACACTTTAGACAAATTATTTAATATATACCAAAGGTGGGGTATGGAGCAATCAGACAAATGCTGGTATATTGTTTTATTGGAGAACTTTTTTTCTTTAAAACACAATAAATAAAATGAAGGTGAAATTTTGCTCTAAGATACAGGATGAACTTCTAGACATGAATATTGACATCAGTACCACATACCTTTATGTCATTAAGTGCTGCTTCATTTGTCATAAATATACACACATTAGGACTTGACTGACTCAGATATTGAATCTGTCACCTCTAACAACTGGCCTCTACAGCAGACGGGAGTGAAAATCCTTGTCTCAGCTTTAGCAAGTAGTCTTATGTTTGTACATGACAAGGGAATGGAGATCCTAAACTCTTCTCTGTTGGGGATTTGGATTAGGTCATCTGCAATTTTCATTTACCTCTAGATTTTGGTAGTTCTAAGTCTAAGTTAAAACATTTTACTAATTCCATTCATATCTGTAAGCCAAACCAAGGAGAAGTTACAAATAACCCTGACATTTTGGTTGAAAGGATGAAATAAGGCTTTGTTGCTTCAGAAATATAAAATATTCAAAAGGGAAGGCTTTGAAAAAGACTGCGCCATGTATGTTTCAGACATTTTATTGCTGGGAACATACATTCTTTCTGGGTAAAACATTTTCCCCTCTTGAATAACATAGATGATTCCTCAGTCCTTCACTTAGATACAGATATTCACAGGCTCACATGCAGCTAAGAACAGGATTCCCAACACATGAGTAGGCATTCCAAGTCGCTGGTATCAATTGTTATTTGAGAGAGGAAGTCAGGAAGCCTGAGACTTGCCTCAGCAGTATCAACTTGCTGATTTTAATCCTTTGAGGACAATGGCAATTTAGTGTCAGACACTGGACAAGGAATCAAAACACTTGGCTCTACCTCTGCTGGCCATGCAGACTAGTCAGTTCCCTCCCCAAGTTTCAATTTCCTTATCTCAATGAGGTGCCTCACATGGGCCTCACCCTCAGAGGATTAAAGGTCAAAGTGGGTCACATGCACAAATGTATCTTGTGAATGTAAAGTATGATAAGTGTAAGAAATGTTGGACATGTATTTGGGGGAAAATCTTTGGGTACCACTGAAAGAGAATAAAAAACACTTAAACTATTTACCCCCCATGTAAGTATAATTCCAGATCTACTCATATTTTTAATGCTTTTGAACATATTTATTTTAACTAAGCAGTTGTTTGCATGAGATATTCAGATAGATGTATCTGTATTTTCCTTTAGAACAAACCATTTAGCCTGGCAATACTACTAAAGAGTTGGACTAAGGGGCGATGTGAGAAGCAGCCCAGTTCCACATGGTATCAGATAATTTCTTTCTGTCTTTTATTTTCACATGTTTACGTTTTACAATAAACGGCAAACATGTACCAAAAAAGAAGAGAAAAAGGGAAGGATATTGAGGCAGGAGGGAGGAAGGAGGGAAGGGAAAGGAGATGATAAAAGGAATCAAGATGAGATGCATTGTGTATATGTACCAACTTCACACAGGGAGTGTAGACATTATGTACTACAAACATGCACAAAAAATATACAGCAATGTTTCTAGCCTGATGTGTTATAATCTGCTGAATAGTTATTGCCATTCCTGGTTCCACAAAAGCACATGGAAACTTCTGTGCCTCATACAAAAGGTTCCAAGTTGCATATCCTCTGTCCCTCTCCCTTAGCCTCACCTTCTTACCTATCATACACATATGCTGGGGGGAGGTTGTGAGAGAATATGAATTAAAAGCTCTTAACTGCTATAAAGCACTCCTGATTTATCTTCCTAGTGGGGTATAATATATATATTTTCAAATCTCATCAGGAATGGACTACAACACAAAAAAACATGATGGTAAGAATTTTCAGGATAGGATTAAGTTCTCTAAATTGACAAGGAAAAAAACCCGCTATGCCAAGCATTCTTAGAAGCATGACTCACTTTCTATTTTCAGAATAAGGATACGGCATGTTGGCATTTCTGAGCCTATAAGTCAATGCCAACCCACTTGTTGAGGGAAGAGAGAAGGAGTTGGTAAGAATTTCATGAATTCATTCACCCATCTCCTATTTCTAGCTATTTTTCAGAAGATTATTGGATGCAGCAAATTTGAAAGTGACTCCTTTGGTTTCCACCAAAGGCAGAACCATCAATGATTTTTTTTTTTAAATTTAAAAAGCAAAACAGAAAAAAGGGTAGAACTAATACAGAATTTAAAAAAATACAGTAAGATATCAATACTAGTTAATATATTACATATTGTTATCTTAGAAATAATTGTTCAAGTTACAAGATCTAGGCATAAAAATGATCAGACAATCAAACAATGACAGCACAAACTATTCTTTTTGATGAACTGAGAATTAGTAGTATAGTTATCTATGTTGCATACTTATGCATACATACAGTTATATGTATATACCTACATACCTATGATGTTTTCCTTTCTTCCATTTCTCCTTTCCCGTATCCCAGCTGTTCTTTAATTTTGAGCACTTTCCTTTCCTTTTGTTACTACAATATCTATTGTACATTTTGGATCTTACTACTCTTTCAGTATTTTTATTATTGTTTATTTTTTATACTAGGGAGACAAGATGATATTTACAAATGTCTGATTTATTTCACTTATGAGTATGGTCTACTTATGAGTATAGCCTCCTTTTACCTATAAAAGCCTCAAGATCATCCCATCTTATAGCTGAGTAATATTCCATTGTTTGAAAATATCACATCTTTTCCATCCATTCTGTGGCTGATGAGCATTTTGGTTGTTTCCAAGATTTAACTATTATAAATCGTGCTGCTATAAACGTGGGTGCACATATATTGTTGTGATATGACACTTTCTATTTTTCTGGGAAAATACCCAGAAGGGGAATACATGGATTGAATGGGGCTTCCAATCCTAGTTTTCTGAGGAATCTCCATACTGATTTTCACAGTGGTCACCCCAGTCTACACTCCCACCAACAGTGGAGAAGTGTTCCTTTTTCCCCACAGCCCCTCCAGCATTTGTTATCAGTTGATTTCTTGATGGCAGCCATTATTTCTGGAGTGAGATGGAATCTCAATGTTGTTTTAATTTTCATTTCTCAAATGACCAGTGATGTTGAGCATTTCTTTGCCATTCATCTGCATGTTCATCTCAGATGCCCACCTTTGGAGTGGGTCTTTGAATCTGGGGGGCCTGATGTTTTTCAACTCTTTATATGTTCTGGATGTAAGTCCTTTATATGAGGGACAGTTGAGTAAAATTCTTTCCCATTCTGTGGGTTTTCTTTTCACTTTATTGGTGATTTCTTTTGAAGTGCAAAAGCTTTTTAATAAAATGAGATCCAAGTTGTTGATTCTTTGAAGTACTTCCCACGTGGTTTGCGTTTTGTTCATGAACTCTTTGCCTACCCTTATGTCTTCAAGGTTTCTACCTACCTTATCTTCCAGTAAATTTAGTGTTTCTATTCTAATATTTAGTTCTTTGATCCATTTTGACTTTAGTTTAGTGCATGGTGGTAGACATGGGTCTAGTTTCAGTCTTCAGCATGTGAAAAGCCAATTTTTCCAGCACCATTTATTAAAGAGGCTATCTTTCTTCCAGTGAACATGTTTAGCCCCTTTGTCAAATATAAACTGAGTGTCTTTGTAGTTGTATTTGCATTTTGTAATCTGTTCCATCGATCCTCTGGTCTATTTTTTTTTTTTGCCAGTACCATGCTGATTTTATCATTGTAGCTTTGTAGTATAATTTCAAGTCAGGGATGGAGATGCCTCCTGCCTTGCTTTTGTTGCCCAGAATTCCCTTTGCTCTTCTAGGTCTCTTTCGGTTAAAGGAAACTTTAAGACAATCCCTGTTTACTCTGCAAAGAGTGGAGCACAAACTGGGTGTGGTGGCTCACACCTGTAATCCCAGCCCTTGGGAGGCTTAGGCAGGAGGATCGTTGTGAGTTTGAGACCAGCCTGGGCTACAAAGTGAGCTCAAGGCCAACCCTGAACTATATAATGGGACTCTGACTCAAAAAGCAAAACCAAACCAAACCAAATTAAACAAAACAAAAGAATGGAGCATGAGAAAGGTGAGAATAATGACTCTTACACCCACTTCCATGATTAGGTAGTCCCTTCCCAGGTAACTGGCCCTCAGAGAAGATTTTAGGAGCCCCAGGGTGAAAATGGAGAAGGACCAAGCTCGGGAGAAGACAGATATCACTTCCTCTACCCATGGGTACGGGACAGGGCTTTCTTCCTCTGTACACTGATTGGCTTCCTTCAAGCAGAGCACAACACAAACGTTTAGGCTCTTCTCTTTGATGTGTGAATGGTAGAATTTGGGGAAAAGGTGCAAAAAGAGAATGAGTGGACTGCAACCTTTGAACAATTTTCATTTAACTGGGGAGTTTAGTATTTGCAGACTGTAAAAATCAAGCTGGAAGAAATATTAGAATATTTTCTTTTTCATTTCATACGTAAAGAAACTAAGATTGAAGGAGTCTAATGAAGTGTCTGGCAGTGGGGAGGAGGGGTAGAAATGTAAGAGTCAGAGTCAAAACATCTGAGTTTGAATCCAAATTTGACATACTTTGTTAAATTTGTGATCCTGGACACCATAATTAGCTTTTCTGGGACTCAGGAGTCCTATACGGAAAATGTAGAAAATAAATATTTGCTTTGAGGACAAATAAAACAAAATGCATGATGGCACTTTGTGAACTGTAGTGCTTTGTTAATTATTTTACTCGTTTGAGAACTTCCCTAATCATGTATCAATTCCTGTTAGGCCATGGTTGTTCTTCCAATATCCTACACAAGGAGCACATTCAAGAAGAATGCATAATTAGAAGAGCCAAAGCCACAGGCTTTCAGTTCCTTGGAGAAAACGAACTAAGAATGGCCTAAGTTAGACTTTTCCTAATAGCTGCCACCCATCTAACATGCCTCCTCTTCCACTTTACTGAGCTGAAGCAAAATCAGAAATCGAGAGAAACTTTTCACTTGCAGCATTCATTTCTTGCACTCACCATACACAAGAGGGGCCTGGATGCTTGTTGCACATACCTGGACTCAGAGAGACTCTCTTTGCAGCCTTGCTTGTCCTCAGAGGGATGGATTTTGCAGTGTAACCAGATTTAAGAAGGGAAAATAATAGGATGCCCAATTAACTCTGAAGCAAATATTTGTGCGAGATATACTAAAAAGTATTTGTTGTTTATCCAAAATTAACATTTAATGAGGTAACCTGTATCTGATCAGGCAACCTTTATCCTTGACATACTGATGCAGGGGAAGATCCCTGCTCCAGGTTGCTCAGATTTTTTTGTCCTGGAAAGAGAGAAGTTTGAATTGAGATACTTGGAGATGAAAAGTTGCTGGGATGGAAATACAGCTCCTCCTCTGGAAGGAGGAGCAACACATGCTCTGGGGAGCACTAGTTTCTGTCTTTAATAGTGTCTTCTGGTAAGTTTCTCTGCCCTTTCCTCTTTGAGCTGAAGATAGCCAGAGATTTAATTGTGGTCAGTTACAATCCCCTTGAATTGGCACATGACATTTTCACATGGAACAGTTTTGTTTCTCAAACAAGATTTTAGTATTATGGAAGCCAATAAGACATTTGCCTTTCTTTCTCTCTCTTTCCTTCTTTCTCTTTCTTTCTTTCTTTCTTTCTTTCTTTCTTTCTTTCTTTCTTTCTTTCTTCTTTCTTTCTTTCTTCTTTCTTTCTTTCCTTCTTTCTTTCTTTCTTTTTCTTTCTTTCTTTCTTTGTTTCTTTCTTTCTTTCTCTCTTTCTCTCTTTCTTTCTTCCTTTTTCTTTTTTTGACAGGGTCTTGCTATGTAGCCCGGGCTGGCCTTCAACTTGTGGTGATCCTCCTGCCTCAACCTCCCAAATGCTGGGGTTACAGGCATGTGGCCACCATGCCCAGCATCACAAATCTACTTTGAATAAATTAATAACTATAAAAAGAAGGAAGAGAGCCACAAAATTGGAGAAAATGAGAATCCACGTTAAAAAGTTTAATATTTTTTAGCAATGAAAGAAAAATATAGCAGAGGTTGCTTCCACATAGACCAAAGTCATCCTAAAAGTTTTAACTAACTATAGAATTTTTTAAAAATAGAAATTTGTATTATTATTTTGAGATAACAGAATGGCTTTGCAAGTTCAACAACATAATCTTTCCTAGTTTTAAGCTCTATACTTTTTATTAATTCTTTTTTCATTACACAGAACAGATTGCTTCTCCCTTTCTCCTTTCTTTAAATCCTTTTTCTCTGGGAAGCCTGCTTTTGACTGTACATTGGCTTTGGCCTTCACCTTCACAGGTGTTTTCTTTAAAAAATGCACTACTTACTCATATCACTTATTTCGTTGAGTATAATTTGGCATCTGCAGTTAATCCAACCAATTAATGAAGTGATAATTCCTTATAAAGATCTGTGAAAAAAAGTTAAGGCACTAAGAATTAACAGTATAGGCTGTCCATTAAAAATCTCTCTCTCTATCTGTCTCTCTCTCTCTCTCTATCATGGTTCCATGTAATCAAAAGTCCCACAGGAAAGCAATAGATTTCACACAAGTGCAGATTTGAGTGCATCATATTTCATTTCATATATATATTTACAAAAGCAATTTATTAAACCATGTGCATATATAAAAAGCATCTTAGATATTTGGAGAATTAAAGCAAAATAAAAAAAATGAACAGAAGCCTCCCTTACTTTTCTCCCAATTAGGTTTCTAGTTCTTCAAAAGATAATTCAAGAAATCCTGAGGGAGAAAAAACAGATTTTAGGCAGTATTTAGAACACTAGACTATTTACAGCTTTATCCAGATTCTGTGACATTCTTCTTTTTTCTGTCACAAACATGTTTTCTTCGATTAAAGAACATTTCTAATCATAAATCATCTTTTTGAGAGAGAAGCCTTAAAGGAGAGGTAAAGATTTCCACTCAGAAAAGGGGATAAAGTACATTGTGAGAAGAGGCTGGGAATAATTTGGTTTTCAGGTCCCCCAAATTATTGTTTCCTCAGAAAATCCAAGGAATCTTGTGTGACTGGGGGCAACCATGAAGAGGCCCAGCATGGAAGGGTTCACGGTAATTTCAAGGGTGCTACATATAAGGGTATAGGCTGTGTACTGATCAACTCTAGAGGGTACCATTCAGGATATTATAACGTGAATGATGGTTTCATATGTGCAGTGCACAACTTGTACAACCAATTTTGACAACCTTGACTCTAGGGAACTGAGTAGTATGTTGTGATTGGATAGAGGTGGAGGTGCTGGGGAAAATGGATCAGGGTACTTCTGAGGAGTTAAGCAATGGACAATTTCTGAAGAGCACTTGATGTAATGAAGAGGAGTTTGGCGGGCTTCCTTCTATAAACCAGTTTTTCTCAAAGTGTGGGCCCCAGACCAGCAACACCAAAGCAGTATCATTGGCATTATGTGTTAGGTTGTTAAAAGGCCAACTCCCAACCCCTACACCATACCTACTGGGTCACAGCTATAACGAGGCACAGCAAGCCGCATTTTAACAAGTTCTCCAGGGGATTCTGTTGCATGCCAAAGGTTGAAGTGGCTGATGTAAGGAGAAAAGCCATGGAAAGATGTCAAGCAGGCAATGGTATGTTTGGATTTGCATCTTATAAAGATCCCTGACAGTGAGGCATAAGACTGAAGACAAGAAGTGAGACTGTTACTGCTGCAGTGACAGTAGCAAAGAGGATGATGGTGTGTGTGTGTGTGTGTGTGTGTGTGGTGGGGGAGTAGGCTAAAAAATATTTATGAGGTGAAATTTCAACCTTGCTTGTGGAGATGGAAGAGCCTAGGACTCTCTCATGTTTATGATTGAGATATCAGAAGTCTGAGTAGCTCTGACAAATAATGATTATTACCTTAGGAATAGAACAGTCAGAGTGATCCTTGATCTAAATCTTCACTTGTCTTGGAAAATAATATTCTCATATTAAAAAAGATCTAATCAGAGCTTCAGACTTTGAAATAGAGAAATTTCTCTCAGAGTTAAACAACAGTGTATTGTCACATGAATAAATTATAAGATACCATACATACTATATAATTTTCCAGAACTGTTTTCTTTTACAAAATTTTATCTTAAGTGCACATTCTGAAATCACACGGGGAAAGACTAGTTTAAAGTCCTATTTATACTTGCTGCTCCCTGAAAGCAGGCTCATTTGTTGAATTATTTCTCACTCATTCCGTCTTCCAATTTCTGCAAGGAAGTCTTCTAAATTTCCAGAATTAAAGTGCCATTAGGAACTGGCTTTGTTCCCTGGATACCTAGTCAGTCTCATCAACTCATCAATCACCATTAACAGAGCATTGCAAGGATTTATTTCCATCATTATCCCCATATCTCAAGACCACGTCCCGGCAGCTTCAAAGAAAGGAAAAACAAAAGCCTTAATGCAATCATTTTTCCTTTTAATGAATCTCTGCAGCAAACCTCTTCTGAAAAGTACTTTTGGGGGTCAGCGTCATTAAGACCACATGATGGGATGCCAGAAAACAGAAAACATGCGAGGATCATGCTGAAACCTTGTAGCAGTGCCAAGAGAAACGTGAGATGGGAGCCAACTCTAGCTGGAACTACAGGAAACTTGCCTGATTCCCTTTACATTTGCTGTTATGAGAAGGCTTCTGTGCTGTCCCAGGGTCCCATGAACAACAGTACTTCATATGCTTCTATAGCAAGAATGGCCAGTGTCATTTTTTGCATAAAGTTTAGCATCACAGACAAAGCCTTTTCACTGAATCTTCTTTGGCTTGTTTTGTGGCAACAACTGGCTGGCAACTCACAATTTGAATGGAGGCCAGTGCTTTTCTACTTGCTAGGGACTGAGGAGGTGTTAGTTGGGCAGAGGCATCCTGAGTTTTACAGATGTATGATGTGGACATTTTCTACAATTACATAGATTCATCCTGGGTTCTATTATGAAGGCTACTTAAGGCCTTGACACTCAAAATATGGTCTTCCAATAAGCAGGATCTGAGAACAGATTAGAAATACAGAATCTCAGGCTTAACCTCAAGTCCACTGAATTTGAATTTGCATTTTATTAAGATTCCCCCAGCAATTCCTACATGCATATAAGTTTGAAAGGCACTGGCCTCACACACAAATGCATGTCATTGAAGAAAAATATATCAGAATTGGAGGCTTTTCCACACATTTTTAACAAGTTGGTCTCAGTTCTGGGTAGAGGGATAGATAATTAGGTTTTGGGGCTTTTAAACATTATTCAGAGGTTCTGGGGCAGGTGGATGCAGTTAGTTAGAAAAGAAAAGCTTTGCAGATGATGCTGAGGTGATCTCCAATTTCACCATGGTCTCCTCTTCCAGCCCGTGGTTGACAGCTATGGCTTTAAACAGTTTCACATAACATAATACGAGTTGGCAGTGGAGAGAACACTGGGTTTTGAGTCAGGTGCCTTAACCCGCATACTTGTATTCCATTACCGAGTTAATTGCATTATCTGAGTCAAGACATTAAGCCTGTTTTCCCATCTGTATATGGAGGCTAAGCATGATAATTTCATTGATATTATAAGGTTGTAGTGATGAAATTAGGTAATGCATGGGGAAGTAGTATTGGCATTCCTACATAAATGTCAATATATTTTATCACAACTAAATGCATTTTTTACATGTGCTATAGAGTTTGGATTAACATATTAACTAGTGTATAATGTTAGGGTTAGAAGAACTTTCTTGTATGACTTTCTGTTTGATATTAGTACATTCTTTCTTGTGTGATGAATTTACCATTTCTGTGAATATCACTGACTGATTTCAATAAGTTTGGTGGAAATAAATATAAGGTCCCTTTGGAAACCCAGCATGTTGAGTTAAAGGGTATTATGGTCTGAATGTGATTTTCCAAACTGAAAACACAATGCAATAACATAAAGAGGAAGTGGTTGCATCATAGAGGGGTCTGCCCTCATAAATGGAATTAGTGCCCTCATAGAGGCTGAAGGTAGCATCCTCGCTTTTTGCACCATGTGAGGACATGTGATCAGGCACATTGAAGCACACAGAACCAGACACTGACTCTGCTGGCACTGTGATCTTGGACTTCTTAGTCTGCAGAACTGTGGAAAATGAATTTCTGTGTGGACTAAGAAAAATAGTGTTTCTCCAAAATTCACGTATACCCAGAACTAACAATATGATGTTATTTGGAAATAGGGTCTTTGCTGATATAATCAGTTAGGTTCATATTCCATTAGAGGGAGTCTTCACCCAATGTCTGATGTTTGCTTCTAGGAAGGCTATGAGAGACACAGAAGGAAAGAAGATGGCCATAGGACAACAGAGGCAGAGACTGGAGCAGGGCAGCAGCAAGCCACCGCTAGAAACTGGAAGAGGAAAGGAGTCTTACACTTTCAGAAGGAGCAAGGCCCTGCTGACAGCTTATTCAATTTCTAGCCTCCTTAACTGTGAGAGAATACATTTCTCTGTTATTTTTGGCAAAATATTTGTGATAGACTGTTTTTTATAGCAGCCTGAGGAAATGAATATAGTTTGGCTATATTATTTAATGAAGGGATCTAGTCTTTAATGAGAGATAGAGAATAAGAATAGAAGCCCTGATGTATATTCATTTCAAAAGTAAATTTAATGTCACTGGAAAAGCCTTAGTGTTTTGGAACTCTAGACAGTAGGAAAACACGGGCTTAATTAGGAGAAACTAAGTTGTATTTACTGTTAGAAGTAAATAGCTAGGATTTGTTAAGTAGGTAATTAACACCTGCAACCCAGGACAAGTTAGAACACGTGGGCCCAGAAGCTGTAAAAGTCACTTATACCAGTGGGGGATGCAAGACAAAGAGAAATAAGGAAATACTACCAAATAACAAATTAAAAGAATTTATAATAGCAACAAGAAATTTTTCTCACATTAGGAATTTTAAAAGCTCAGCTTTAAAGCACATCGTATAGTGGTGGTTTACAAGTTAAAAGTGCTGAGGAATTATCATGCTGCTGTCTACAGATAAACTAGTTTTTATGTCAAAAGCATCACAAGGGTTCTTCTCTCACTACTATATAGCCTTTAGTAAAATCAAGTCCTGCCAAAACATGTATAGAATGACATTATTTTTCAAATTGAGTAGGGACCTATTGGTAGATCTTAAACGAATTTGAGAATTGTAGCCATCATTTTAAAAAAAGTGAAATAGAGTAGATGTGATTAGAACAGAAATTATCAGGAAGAATAAGCAGTATTTTTTCAATTGTTGTTCATGTTTAGATGTTTATACTGGTTCACATTCAGATCCCAAATAATGACAACTAACAATAGTTTTAAAATTATAGTTATCATATTGGATGATTTGCGTAAAAGTTACATAGGTCTAATATTTCCCAAGTACAACACTGAATAATTTCTGTCAATGGGAGAGAAGATAGACTACTTTCCACACTCCCCCCAAAAAGACAGAACTCATTCTTTTGACAAGATTTTGGCTTAGAACATACCTACATAGATAGTCACATGTAGCTTAACAATAGTTAAGTTCTGAGGCATGGAATATTAGGCGATTTTGGAATTGCGTGAACACCATACTTACATCAAACTAAGAAGGCTACAATGTTACTAGGTAATGTAGTCTCATGGGACCACCAGCGTATATGTGGTCTGTGGTTGATCAAAATATCATCACATGGTGTGTGACTGTGTATTGTCACTTTGTTATAGTCATTTTGAATTTTCTTAGTTCTGAGATTAAGACTTCTATCTTTTTACTTCTGCTCTTCATATTTTTATCACTATTAGGATTTTAATAAATTTAAGCAGTTAACTTCATGTCATTTCCTAGGATATAGTTGGAGTGGTAAATTTTCATTTATCATTACAAAGCTATTTAGTACTTAAACCATTGCTATTGGAAATTACACATATTAAAATATATTTTATCACACTTCTATATGAGGAAATTCTTAATAAACTTCTGATTAAATCATTCATGATTTAAGAGAAGTAAACGTTATTTATAGTTCATTGATTAATATTGGTTTCTAAATACGTGAACTTTTGAACCAACTTTAGGTTTCGGCTCAAAATAAGAGACTGAAATTTTGATTGTTTACTGATCATATGAGAGTTATATATGACTTAAATAGTTGAAATGATACTCTTAGTTAATAGATTATGTTTTGAGTTTAAATCCTAGTTTTCATTACTCAGCCATGAGACATCTGCTCTTCAGGAGTAGAGTTGGTAAGATCAAGATTAGAGCATAGATAATTTTCACCAATGTCTGTAGTCATCCCTTTAGCAAGGCAAAATTCAGCCACCAAAACATATAGTCTGCTGGGTATATTATAATGGCCAGATGATCTTCATATATAGTATAAATATTTCATATTTTAATTACTTACTTTTTAAGCAGAAGTTTAAAATACTTCTGAAATGTCAAGCTGGGGACCCTTATCTGATCAAATGTAGTCAGTTTATCAGTTATTGACCTACAGGAAAGGAGGTATGACCGGAAGTTGTGACAGGGTGACCATGCACAGGTCAACAACTGACAAGCTGATTGCAAAAGGGAGGTGGAAGGTCATGTCTGAAGGACATCACACATCCATTTCTTTCTAATGCTGGGAAGGAGAGTCTTTTTATAGCATCTATGTTCTGTGTGGTACACAACTGTTTTGAAACAAACCCTGTTTAAGAAAGCTACCACTTTGCTCAGTTTTTTTTTCTTGATCTACATAGTGGGAATCATTCTGTCCTGTGATTTTAAAAATAGTTTTCTGGAGGCCTGGGATTATTTAAATGTGCTTTAGAAGTCACAGCTGAGAGAACTAAAATATTTAGTGGATGGGGCTACAGGGTCCCCACCCTTGGAACAAACCTGAAGGAGCTGTCCTTCTAAGTAGTGCTGAAGATGCCTAAAGGGTTAAGTGAAAAATTTTCATAGTAGATCCTTATTTTGATGGTATAACATATGTATAAATACAAATAACACATTTACATAGACATAACACATTTATATACACAAGCATATGAGTATCTTTCTTGGAGATGACAATATCGATAAATGCTCCTCGCTGTGCTGGAACTGTGTGTGATCAGAAGCCCTTTCCACACTATTTACTCACAAATAGATGCTATTTTATTTGTGGTCACAGCTGCTGTTTGCAGAGTTACTGAGTGTAGCTCTGTCTTTTTAACTTGGAGGCCATCTAAATGCCAGGCCAGTTTTATATTTGCCAAGACACTGAAATTCAACATCACTAAACAGACAGAAGATATGACTACCCACGTTATATCAAGATAGTACATAAAACTGGAATCCACAGGGCCTCAGCTCCTGCAGGTCAGCTGCACTCCATTAAATGGCTTCTAGGAGGTTAAAATGTTTGGACACCAGGAAACACTGAGTTGTTGGCTTTCTCTTTCTATAAGAATAATATTTTATAGTTTTAGGTAATTAAGTAAACATAATAAAATAAAGTTCATTTTGCACATTATCTACAAACTTACTACAAAATCCTTGAAAAGAGTTTTAGGATTTTGTCCAGTACTAAATATTCAACCCAAAACATACTCATTAAATGTGTATTATTCTTTCCAAATTCCTACTTATTTGCAAATTCATTGAATACTATCTGTGGTCCTTAGACATTCTTAACTTTTTTCTAAGAAAATAAGGTAAGGAAGATAAACCTAAGCTTCCTATATAAACAAAAGAGTTAACAGTCGGAAAAACCATGCTGTCATCCCAATCCTTCTCCTCTTGTTGCATAAGAGCAAATGTTTGCTTCTCAGAGTTTAAGTGGTTCAGAGAACAAAGCACAGTCAGATGATGACTTAGCGCTGCTGCAAAAGATACAACTTTAATGCTGCTTGATCTTTTTGCTTTAAAGTTCTCATCTTAATGATAAGGTTGGGAGATTGTCAGGTACCACAGACTTGGCAGATAAACAAAGAACACCAAAATGCACAGTAGAAATAGGCTGAAAGGAACTAATTTGCTCTCTATGAAACCATGCCTAGATAGGTTGAAAATGTGAACATAGTTGCCCATTGCACATTGGCATTCCTGACCAGCCTGGGAAACACTGCCGGGTGAATTTTGTTTATAGCTACTTTTCAGCTTTCTTCCTTCTTTCCCCTTGACATCTTTCATGTACCTGTGTTCTTTTGCCTACCATTCCTTCACTTCTCTTCCCTGCCAGTCCCTTATGGGTAGGGGGCAAGTTGTAGCCCTTTTGGGACCTGCTCAGAGCTCTCCAACATAGTGCTGCCATTTCTATCCTTTTCTTTTCTTCTTCTTCTGCATCAAAATTTCTTCTCAGTTACCTTTGCCTCCAACTCCAGTTCAGTCATCCTGATACCATTGTGAGAGGTGGATTAAATCTTGACCCAGAGGGTCTATCTTTATTGGTAGAAAGTCAATGCCAGGAAATGGAGACATATTTGATTAATGAAACCTTTTAAACTATGACACAAATATTTACCTACTATGCTTATTAATGCAGGGTTGATACTTCTGGAGAAACGTGCTTTGGAATGACACTTATTCTTTTAATAATTTAACACTTAAGTAAATGGTATAAATCATTTTCATCCTCTCCCAATTTCATTCTCATTGGCAGAACAAGATTTTATTTGAACTGAAACCTGAACACTTGACTTCATTTATGCCACAAACAATTGTCAATTAAGGTCATCTTAAATAGAATCGATTTATAGACTAGGACTCAGGCTTTTAGCTCTAGAATTTATTCTAATTTTCAACAAAATGACCATATGTTCATTTAAGAAGAGCATAAATAAATCACCTCTCATTTATATTGTCTCTTTTTGGCTTTCTTTTTTATCTGAACATTACAATAAGGGTGATATAGCACATATTAATGACTGCTTTTAGTCAACTAATTATAGTATTTATTCTTTCTCATTCCACTGAGGGCATATTTGATGCCAACTTTAACCTTTTGATTCTTAGTGTCTCTTAGCCACTGATGAGTTTATTTCACTTGATTTATTCATGTTCTAAATTAACTTTTTCCAATTTTAGTACTTCTCAGCTTAATGTTTTACTGTGGTTCATGTCTATAAGCTTCCTTTATAATCAATCATTTTTTATATTTAACTAACCTACAAAACATGTGGTAGTGAAAGTGATTTCAAATTAACCCCTCATGTTAGTAAATTAATAGTATTCCTGTGCCCAAGATTTCAGGGGGCTCCCAATATCTCGCAGTTTCTCTGAATGAATCTTTTGTTTTGGAAATAGTTTCCTGAGATCAGTTCCACATTTCCACCTTCTCTGGGCTATTTCCACTTCCACAATAGTTGGTCCCTCTAGTCTTACAAAGTTGAAAAAGGAAGGTAATGATGTCGTCCTCCAACCCATCTTCTTGCAATGAATTCTTCCAGATTTTTCTATTTCTATTGGAAGCACCGCTTTGTTCCGTATTATCAGCCTGGCTGTTGAAGTTTTTTCTGATTCTGATATCCTGTGTCAGTATCTGTGCTTATGTATAACACTTCCTTAAGCTCCCCATCAAAGTCCCCAAATTTTAGTGATTCATTCTTGAAGATTTGTTTACCAGTCCATCTTTTTCCCTCCCCATCTCTCCTCCTGTTAACTCAAAGTCTGAACTTGTTGTTCCTAAACAACTACATTAACTGTCAATTGGTACAACTGTTTCTAGTTTGCCCATATTCTTTCTGGGGATGGAATGGATGCGGAGAAGAGGGAATTCAATAAGCAGAGTATATGTCCCATTGCTTTTATTTCTTTCACTTTCCCTGTAGTTTTTTCCTATTAGTTAGTGACAAAGCATTTGTTTTATCTCTTCTGTTGGATTACAACTCCTCAGTGACATACCTACTTGAGGTCTATTTTATTTCACATGTAATACAATGCTTACACTTAGATGCTAAACAAATACAATTTAATCAGTAGTATTTATGAATTTATTTTTAAGATTCTCAAAGTCAGCTAATTCTGCAATTTCAATGTAAATATCTCACATTAAAATTCTCTTATTCCTTCATATATCAAATTATCCTGTTTAAGTCACTGAATGCCTCAATCACTTTTCTATCATTCAGTTGCACTCTCATGTAGGCAAATTCTCTTACTTTAACTCCAGATCCCACATAGAAAATAAAACCACGCAACATAAACTATTGCATTCACACAACCCAACAGAGAACTATTTCTTCTAAAAGCATGAAGACTTCCAATTATACATGACCATGGCGAAGGAGTTTAGAAAGTTTAAGTAGAGAATTTGAAGTGTTTTAAACTCACAGAACCAAACAAAAGAATAGTATTGCCATCTCCCTACAAAGTTTCCTCCTCTCATAAAGTTCATATTCTTTCATTTTGCTATAGCTTGAATGTTTGTGCCACCTTAAATTCATATGTTGAAAATCTAACCCTCAAGGTGATTGTGTTAGGAGATGGGGCGCTCAGGGAGTGATTAGGTGATGAAGGTAGAGCCCTCATGAAGGATTTTGTGTCTTTATCAAAGAGGCCTGAGTGAGATCCCACATGAGGATCCTGTAAGAAGGCGTCTGTAAATCGAGAATGAGCTCTCATCAGACACAAAGTTTGCCAATGCTGCAAGCTTGGGCTTCTCAACTTCCAGAACTGAAAGAAATAAGTTCCTGTTGTTTATAAGGCACCCAATGTTTAGTATTTTGTTATAGCAACCTGAACAAACTAGAACACATCTTCCCCCTGACTTCTCCTTTCTGAACTATTTCTCCTAAACAAAACTTAGGAAAGGTAACAGTTTTCAAAGCACAATCCCAACACCAGCCAATTGAAAACCAGAGTTGAGAGTTCAAATGATTGTACATTTATGAAATTTTATATGGAAAGTATCATCTCTGTGGAATCAAAGTAACATGTGAGTGTTTCAGCAGAGACGAGAACCTCTGAATTGCCAGGCATAGTGGTGCACACCTGTCATCTCAGCACTTCAGAGGCTGAGGCAGGAGAATTGCCACAAGTTCAAGGCCAGCCTGACCACACAGTAAGTTCAAAAGTAGCCTGGATTACACAAAAAGATCCTGTCTCAAAAAAAAGAACCACTGATTTGGTAAGGCCAAGTCTGATTCCTGAGAGGGCCACATCAGAAGGAAGCACCTGTTGAGAACCACCTGTGATGTCAGGAATGAAGAGTATACTTATTCCTGGCTTCTGAGTTGGGAGAACCTGTGGCGCAGTGTCTTACCTGTTCTTGGAGTGCAGATGTTCAGTCAGTGGCTGTTGAATCAAAATGATAGGGCAGGAACCAGCATTAGACACCAGATACTACTTGGTGTCTGCCTTGCCCAAGCAAAGTTAATTGATACAGTATCCTATAGGTAGCTTGGTATATCACAAAGAATAGAAATCCTGTGCTCAAGTTATTATACAAATAGCTGGATACATCTGATACTTTTTCAAAATGTAATCTTCCAAAGGGACGATTCTGTATCTTACCAACTTACTGTCCACATCCAGTGCATATTAAATAATAATGAGAAACGCTACATCCTGCAAATCAATTATGACTGAAAACTAAGAAGTGAGGTTTGTTCTCACCAGTAGGTGTCTCTGTTCCATCATGCTGTGCCTCAGATTTGCCCAGGTTTCTCCTGGAAGTACATATGTTACATAAAAGGCATCTTTTCTTTAGAAATTGTATACTTTAAAGAGAAAATATAAAATGACTTCTCTTTTTATTTATATTCACTTTATCTCTGAATTTGGCCTCACTTCACAGCACTGGTTGCTGAAAGTGTTGGAGGGTGTTTTCAAGATAAACTCCCTTTTCAGTCTTTGGTACTTAAATTAGCTTTGTTGCTAAGCTTTCTCTCTGTTGGATCAGTGATGCATTTCTGAGCAAAATAGCAATAAATAAGTTTCCAGTGAGACTGCTCAAAAGGTCAGAGTCTTTCTCCCAAACATTTTTTTCCCCTTGCTGATAAAA